>KV012136.1:44424-55623 GCA_001598015.1 Dorcoceras hygrometricum | reverse complement strand
TTTTACAAGCACCCGCTTAACTTAAATCCGAGTTACCAGATTTAAGATATCTCATTTTAAATCAAATTTCTCGACTAACAAAAAGTGCGGAAAGAAGTCGATTAATTTGTGAACAGTAAAAGCAATAAGTAAATGCGATAATATAAAAGAGTAAGGGTCGAGAGTTTGTTTATGGAAGTTCGGATATCAATATCCTACGTCTCCCCTTATTTTTTCAGGAAGGTTCCACTAAAAGATTTGGTGGTTACAGGCCTTCTGCAAACACCCAATCACCGAGCCTCGCTCATGGTGAACTCCTAGCAACACCAATCACAAAGCAGTTGCAGCTGCTGTTTACAACACTTGATATGTTTGTCAAATGGCTTTTGTGTAGCACGTTTGTTACATACTCAATCTAGAATAATAACAATGAAATACAATGATTTTGAGTACTGTAAATCTTCTGGTTTCTAAACAAAGAAACATGATTCAACAAAGTGAACCAGAAGATGACTCGAAGATATTTTCTGTGAAAATCAACACTTGTGTTCTTCGAGTTTTTGTGAGCTTTTGAGCGATAGCTTCAATGTGTGATACGCTCAGAGATAATGAGAACGACGAATGGCGAGAATGACAGAGAGCTAAGATTGTGAATAACTGAGAGCTTCTTCAATTCAAATACCAGCTCTATACATAATCTTCGTCCTCCAACGGTCATTAAATTTTTTAAAGGAAACAAAATCCCTGTTGAAAATCTGTTAATCGTATGAACGTATATTCAGCTCCACCAGATGGTAAATTGTACATCGTCAGAGCCAATTTGTCGTGTTTCCATTTCTGTGCAATCACCGTATAACGTCCTTTGTAGATTGTACACTATTTACCCAAAATAATACCGACGTTGTCTCCTTAATTCCAGGAAATAGTACGATTCAATCTTCACCATTGATTCTTTCCATTTTGAATATGTAATCACGTTTGAATCGATTTGTCTCTTGTGCCTGAATTCTGTCATTGTTAATACAATTTTTCCTTTCTTGAAGAAGATGAATAGTTCATCGCTGATAGAACCATAAACCAACTTCTGAATTTTAGCACTAAACCAAACGCTGTCGTATCAACTAATTCAAACGACGTAGTTTTGTTGTTCATTAAAAACCACGCTAACACTTGAATAGTTGCTCTTGATATCAAATCAACAACTGAATCCCCAACGGCTGCATACACTTCTTAAAGAAATACCCAACGTTTGAATATGCTCGCTACTGAAGTAGAATTCAACTGCTGATCTCAAAAACCAACGACTGATTATACCAACTGCTGATTAGATATCCAACGCCTGAATAGATACCCAACGTCTGAAATAACTTTCTTTTTGCAAATAGAGAATATGACATAACGGCTGATTGCAACGACTGAATGTTCCAATAACAATCACGACTGAATCAAAAGCACTGTAGCCAACTGCCGAAAATACTTACTATTGAAATAACTATCCAACTACTGAAATAATATACTAAAGTCTGATTGCGTAACCCAACATCTGAAATGCTCTCACGACTGACAAAAAAATCCTATACCAGAAACTGATAGCTGTATATCTTCAACCTCTGAAATAGTAACCCATCAACTGAGTGCCTCAACTCAACAGCTGAAATATACCTGAATACCAAGATCTGATATCTAACAACTGAAATATTCAAACCCCATATCTGACTGGTCAATTCAACTTCTGAATATATTTAACTCAACGTCTGAACTAATATCTAATACCCAAGTCTGAGATAACCTGACGTCTGAATATACTTTGCTGTTAATTGCAACGGTTGATTCTCCAGAAGTAACTTCGTATCAGCACTTGTCTTATTTTGTTATCACCAAAACTAATAAATTTTATCTTAACACAGACTACTCAAAACTATTCGACAGGGCTCTACTAGCTCTAAAAAAGATAGAATGGGAAGAATCACTTACCCAGAAGTTCAAATCTGAACGGGGAAAACCATCGACTCGAAGTCGCAAAGATATTCGAACCTGCAACTACTTCGCTCCTCTTCCACAAGTCGATCTACGACTCCAAACTGGTATCAATCAAAAGAGCTAAGCAAGACGAACCAGCGCCACCAATATTACTCCAAACAATGGCGGAAATTGATGGCAATATAACGGAGAAGGGTTCGGATGAACAGTACCAATCGTGGGTTTCTCTGAAAAAGAGATAAGAAATGTCGGGTTGAAAGTGACTAAGTGTCGATCACTACTTAGCATTTAAATCCTTCAGGAAACTCTACAGTGAAAGTCAAAATCGACTTAATCAGATCTCATCAGCACCCAGACCTTAGCACTAAGGCAAAAGTCCTTCAGATCTGGTCTCAGCGATAACTCACATCTGGCCTCGCTACGCTAAACAAGTGCCACTAATCAAAACGGCATCTTTTAGGAGTCCCGCTCACTAACAATAAACGACGCCGTGCTGTATCAGACCTGAAATAGATCTCACGCACTCGGATCCGCTAACTGTCATCCGGATTTGACCAAATCTGTTATCATTAAACCGCACCGGTCCACACCAAATCACGAACGTGACTGGTCCAAATAGTACCGTTGACCAACGCTTGACTTCTCCTCGCTAACCAAATATGTCCCTCTCTCAATACCAGATCTGACTAGCACCTAAAATGACACCGTTTCTCTTTCTGCTCGTGGTAACTCACTCAAACCATCGAGGACCAGATTCGGACACCCAGATCTCACTCAAACCTGAAAACAACGAACCAAGGCAAAGTTTTCACCGCACTTCTAATTCACTCGCGCGGGCATTGATCAAATTTGAGTTCCAGCGATCTTCGATACACCAAATCTGTCTAGAGATCTAACGCTCTCCCTTACACAACGATATGATAGCATACTAACTACACAGTATACTAGACACCATTCAAAATACATCCAAGCAAATTCGAAAATCACTAAACCATAATCCATATCTGATTATATTGCTAATCACCGTTTAACAGATTTCTAGTTCTCACATTCTCCCCCACTAAAAATTTCGTCCTCGAATCAACTTACAATAACAGATCAGAAACAAGCCAAAACACCAGAGATTCACCAAAAAGCAACACAAAACACAAAACCAACAAGCGAAGTGTTACCTGGAATGCTACTATCAACGCTCAAACAGATGAGGCCACCCTGTCTCATCTTTTCTTAAACTTCCTATGTAGCTTCTTCTCTGCCATGCTCGCTCCATTGGACCATCACCAACGGTATAACCTTTTTCCTCAACTGTTTGTCCTTCCTATCCAAAATCTGTACTGGATATTCGAAATAGCTCAAGGTAGAATCCAGCTCAACTTCATCAGTCCTCAGTACATGGGACGGATCTGGCTCGTATTTCCTCAACATTGACACATGAAACACATCATGCATCGCTGCTAACTCATCAGACAGCCTCAATCTATAATGCATCTGTCCAATCGTCTCAATAATCTCAAAGGGACCAACGGATATAGGTGCCAATTTACCTTTAAATCTGAATGTTATCACGCTCTTGAAAGTAGAAACTTTGAGCAACACATGATCGCCAACCTCAAATTCCAATGGTCTGCGTCACTTATTAGCATAGCTAGCATGTCGATATTTAGCAGCTTTCATCCTACTCCGAATCAACCCAATCTGATCTTTCATGTGCTGCACAAATTCAGGAGTGGACAACTGCTTCTCACCAATCTCTTCCCAGAAGATAGGTGATCTACACCTACGACCATACAAAGCTTAATGTAGCCATCCCGATAGTCACTTGGTAGCTGTTGTTATAAGAAAACTCCACTAAGGACAAGGAATCCTGCCAGCCACCAGTGAAATCCAATACAACATCTCGCAGCATATCTTCTAAGATCTGAATGGTCCTATCAGTTTGGCCATCTGTCTAAGGGTGATAAGCTTTACTCATAGCCAATATCAAACCCATCGCTGCCTGCAAGCTCAGCTGGTCGTTCAGCGTGGTATAACGTACTCCTCTGGTGATCGGCTCTGCATTCGATCACTGTGCTTGTACACGGCGCCGCACTCAATCACTGCCCTTGTGCGCTGCACTTGATCTTCACTATAGAAATTCTACTCTTCAACTGCTCTTCTACGTTACAACTTGAAATCTTCTTCGACCTGGTAAAGACAGTGCTGATCCAGCTCGGGCGTCCCCTTATTGTATCATCAAATATATATTCAAATCGATTAGCTTGGGTGTCCCCTCACTGTTCCAGCTTGGATATCTCCATGTTTCCTTAATCAAGTGCACTACACATATCACGAAAGACGTTAGTCAAATAGTAGCAGATTTTGTATGAATGAAAAATTATATTCTGATCTGTAAAACAGATCTAACAATCTCCCCCTCTTTGATTTACACATAATCTGAATAAACATATGCACGTATTGTGAGACCTGGAATTGTATTAAGATTAATTTGGCTGGAATTAATCGGTTTAGAGATTTCTGGTGATTCAGATATTTTTGGATTTTTTGTTTGTATTTTCGGGTCAGATTTCACATCTAGAGAAATTCTGGAAGTTTTCATAATTTTGGTATTTTGAGGAGAAATCAAGTTTTGTTGTGGAATCTGGTCGGTGGTAAATCCAGTCGCAACGTTTAATTGGTAGCGTGAGATCTCGATACGCCATCGTTTCTATGAAGTCTGGTAGTGTGTTTTGTATCTAGCCGTTGCATTTGTGTGTTTGTATCCAATGGAAAAACGACAACGTTTAGTTAAGTTGGAGCGACGCCGTTTTGGTTGTTAAGTCTGGTACCAGCTGTGAGGAGTTTGTTGCGTCTGGTTTAGTAGTCGAGAGCAGACGTCAACGCCCGTCAACACTCCTGTAGCTTGCGTCTGGTTGTTTCGCATGAGAGTTAGCGTCTGGATGACGTAGGAGGTGCGACGTCATTTTGGCTAGCGCTAAGGAATCCAGACGTTGGGATTATGCGACGCCGTTTAAGTTGGAATGCAGCGTTTTGATGCAACGTCTGGTACCAGCTTTTGGGTGTTAGGCAATCCAGCTTTTGGATTTGAGAACCAGTCGTTGGGTTGTTATGAGTCGTCTGGTTTTGTCGGTGGACTTTTTAACCAGCTTTCAGGCGTGTATTTAAGGAATACTTGGTATTCGATTTCAAGTACCAGATCCCATACTTAGCGATATTTTCCCCGATTGTGTTCTTCGCTTCGAACCCTAGAATACTGTTCACCGTATCTTTTCTCCGGCAATTCCCGTCGTTTCCGGCCACCGCTTAGCATGTTTGAGGTAGCGTTGGACTCCTCTCAAGAAACTCTTCCTTTCTATACCATTATTGGAGGCTGTCGTTGGCGAGAGCGAGATCACGAAGTTGCTGTCTTCGGCCGTGTGCTGTGTCATTGAGGTAGAACTTCGAATTGTTGTTGAGATCTTAGTATTTGCCTTTGTTTTAGCTTCCTGATAGTGGTATTGTTGGATTTGATCGCTGGTGGAGTGAATGACTCCCAGCCGTGAGTTTCTATAATTGGCCGTGACCTTATGTGTTGAGCCTGAGATCTGTTGTGTGAATTTAGCAGGTTGCAATCCAGATCTCTCGGGCCTGTTTTGTAGTAATTGTTGCACAGAAAGTACAAGGTACGGATTTGAGCTTGATGTAGCTTGGAATTGGAGTGAGATTTAATGTGAGGCTGCTGGGATGTTTTGGTGAACATGGCTGTGTATTTCTTGCTGAGCATTTGTGTTTATGCTAGCTGTTTTATTGATGTGCATACACGCATTGTTCATGCATTGCTTCAGATCCCTCGTGTATTGTATTTTGCAGCTTCGTATCTTGTATATTGCTGTTCTTTCTTACCAAGATGCGAGGGCGAGCGGCAATACTGCACTCTCATATCCCTGCTGGGATTGTTAGCCACCATGTGCCGAGTGGTTAACTACCACAGTTCGTGGGCGAGGCAACGGCAGGTTGAGTTGTTTGATGCATCTGGTATTGGGTGTTGTGTCAAGGCGAGTGGCTCATTACCACACTTTGAACACACCCCGTGGCCACTGATTGTTGCTGATCTTGTGGAGCTAGGTTTGAGTCCTTGGCTCCCTGCTCGGTTGTAGCCTTCAGTTGTTATCCTATGTCTCATGCATAGCATCTGCATTTTATCTTATGCATTTTCTTTAGCTATTTGAGTTGCTCTCCGTACTGGGGTTTGACCACATGTCCCTCGGGGCTTGGTTGTTTTTCCTTGTTTGTGTTGTTTTCAGGGAATCCAAGTTTTACAGCTGGTCGTGGTTTTAACCCAGCTGGTGGTGCCCAGGAGGTGGTTGAGTATCCCAGTAGCGTATAGCATATTTATATGTATCAGTACAGTTAGCCAGGGGATGCCCTGCGCTTTGTCGTTGTATTTTGTTGTTGGAGTCCGATACATGTTGTTGTGGTTATGCCACACCGTGCATTGTTGGCTGGTAGCCGCGTTTGGTTGTTTTTATAAACTGGGATATATTTTGAGTATCGTATTATTTTAAATTATATTGTTTTAAACCGTCGGGCCAAAAGCGAAAATTTTACCCGCTTTTTTATAGCTTCCGCGTGTGTTTGTATGATTTTACTCATTTTGAGAGCACGAGGCCTTGACATTTTTTGGTATCAGAGTCTTAATATGGGATAAGCTCAATTTCCTTGATCACACTTGAGTCTAGGCACAGTGTCGTGTGTTGCATGTGCTTGATCTATGTGTTTACGTGCTGCATATTTGTGTTATGTGCTATCTATGCTGTATCTGTTCTGTTTTGCTTGATCCTTTTGAGAGTTTTCGTAGATGCCGCCTAGACGTCGTGGTAGAGGTAGGGGGCAGTTTGAGGAATCAGCAGGACAGAATGAGGATAGGAGTAGTGCTCGCAGTCGTACTCGTGTTAGGACGAAGAGGAAGTTGAGGTTGCGGCACCTCCTTTGGAGAGGATGGATGTCGTGATAGCACGATTTCAGAGGATGAACCCTCCAGTCTTCAATGGTGATGAGTCCAGTGAATATGCAGACTTGTGCTCCGGAATATTATCGGTCTTTTCGATCGGGTTCAGTATGATGGTGATCTTCGACTGAGTTTAGTGACCCTCTTTCTTAGGAAGGCGGCAGAGCGCTGGTGGCGAGCGCTTCGAGTACCTTGCTGGAGACCGGCGTTGGGATCTCTTGAGGCAGTATTTGCGAGACCTTCCGGCAGGAGTATGTGCCCGAGTCCTATGTGAACGCCCGGGAGCTGGAGTTCGACCATCTGGAGCAAGGCTCCATGACTGTTAGGGAGTATGCTCGGAAGTTCTCTTCTTTGTTGGCGTACGTTCCCCATGTTTCTGGTCGGGAGAGGGCAAAGCGGACTAGATTTCTTGAGGACTTGAATGAAGAGTTGTATCAGAGGCCGTGGTTGCTGCTATCGACATTGAGGAGGGCTTGCGCAGTCTTCGTGCCAGCAGGTAGCGCAGGGTGGTCATCCTGCTATTCAGGGAGCGCGGTCTTCACAGTCCTCCCAGTCAGCCTATCAGCCCCAGCAGCAGCAGCCACAGGTGGCACAGCAGTCTGGCCGTCAGGTTCCGTCCCTGCGGTCAGCAGTTCAAGAAGAAGTCGGGTTCTGGCTCTTCTGGTTCAGGCAGCTCGAGTAGCAGTGGTTCTCGGGCTGAGTTTTCTGGGTTTTGTTGTGGAAAGAATCCTTCTACGCAGTGTGTTGGTGTGCAGGGCTCCTGCAACCTTTGTGGTCATTACGGGAATTTTTCCAGAGTGTGTCCTTCAGCTGGATCACAGCAGACTGCGGCCCAGCCTCAGGGTCGTGGAGGTCAGTCTAGGGGTCGTTCTCCTCAGTTTCAGCAGCCCCGGTTGGGTGAGACTCAGTTCAGGCCTTTTCAGCATCCAGGACCTTCGCGTTTTGGGCAGTCGTCTCAGCCTTTCTTCTCTGGACCCCAGCATGCTCAGGTTAACTCCATCACTAGAGAGCAGGCCGAGGAGACGCCGAGTCGGGTGATCACAGGTACTTGCCTTGTTTTTGATTTTCCTGCGCGTGTGTTGTTTGACACCGATGCATCGCATTCTTTTGTTTCTGATTCATTTGTTGTTGAGCATGGTCTGTGTACCATCCCTTTGCGCGATGTTGTTTCTTTTTCTACCCCTGGTGGTGTGAGCCTGTTCTCCCAGGAGGTTTTGTTGGATAGCATGTTGCGGTTTTGTGAGCATGTGTTGGTGGAGAGCTTGATCCGTTTGATGTTGTGGGACTTCGATTGTATAGTTGGGATGGACGTGTTGTCCAAGTATAGGGCCTCCGTGGACTATTTCCATGGGATTGTGCGCTTTAGGCCTATGTCTGGCGAGAAGTGGGACTTCTACGGCCAAGATTCTCGATCGAAGATCCCGTTGGTCTCAGCGATGGAGATGTTCAGCTGTTGTCCTTAGGGAATGCTGGTTTCTTGATCTACGCTTTGGATGCGTCTTCTTCTTTCTCGTGTTCAGCTTAGCGACGTTCCTGTGGTGCGGCATTTTCCCGACGTATTTCCGGAGGAGATTCCTGGTTTTCCTCCGAGGCGGGAGATAGACTTCAGCACAGAGCTGGTGCCTGGCACAGCTCAAATTTCTCGTGCCCCGTATTGACTGGCGACTGCGGAGCTGAGATAGCTCAAGGTGCAGTTAGATGATTTGCTAGAGAAAGTTTTTATCCGACCTAGTATGTCGCCGTGGGGATCGCCCATCTTGTTTGTGAAGAAGAAGGATGGCTCAATGCGGATGTGCATTGATTTCCGCCAGCTGAACAAAGCTACTGTCAAGAACAAGTACCCGTTGCCGAGAATTGATGATCTGTTTGATCAGTTGCAATGTTCTGTGGTGTATTCAAAGATTGATCTTCGTTCCGGGTACCATCATCTGAGAGTGAGAGATCAGTATGTTGCGAAGACTGCGTTTCGTACGAGGTACGGACACTTTGAGTTTTTTGTGATGCCGTTTGGGTTGACCAACACGCCTGCAGTCTTTATGGACCTGATGAACCGGGTTTTCAGAGAGTTCATAGACCAGTTTGTGATTGTTTTCATTGATGACATCTTGCTTTATTCTAAGACTCCGAGGGAGCACAAGGAGCACTTGGGAATTGTCCTTCAGAGGTTGAGAGAACAACAGTTGTATGCTAAATTCTCCAAGTGCGAGTTTTGGTTGGATCGTGTTGTATTTCTAGGTCATGTTATTTCAGCCGAGGGGATTTCTGTGGATCCCAGTAAGGTTGATGCTGTTCTGAACTGGGAGCATCCCAGAAATGTGTCCGAGATTCGCAGTTTCTTGGGTTTGACTGGATATTACCGTCGTTTCATTGAGGGATTCTCTAGTATAACAAAGCCGATGACTCAATTGACCCAGAAGGACAAGCGGTTTGTGTGGTTTGAGCAGTGCGAGAATGCCTTTAAACTGCTTAAGGAGAAGCTGACTACTGCGCCTGTGTTGGCTCTGCCGTACGGATCGGGTGGATTCGTTGTTTTTTCTGATGCTTCGCTCAATGGATTGGGTTGTGTGTTGATGCAAAATGGTCGAGTCATTGCGTATGCCTCACGGCAGTTGAAACCGCATGATAATCGTGACACAGTCCATGATTTGGAGTTAGCAGCGGTGGTTTTTGCGCTGAAGATCTGGCGTCATTACCTGTGTGGCGAGAAATTTGTGGTGTACTCGGACCACAAGAGTTTACAGTATCTGTTTTCGCAGCCTAACTTGAACATGAGACAACGTCGTTGGATGGAGCTGATAAAGGACTTTGATTGTGATCAAGTGCCAGCCTGGGAAATCGAACATAGTGGCCGATGCTTTGAGCAGGAAGGCTAGTGAGATGCTTGCTTCATTGTACATCTCTAAGGATCAGGAGCATCTTAATACTACTGGTTGGAGATTCTACCCGGCTGATGATTGCGTTGTGGTTTCATAGTTCCAAGTGGAGCCACAGATTCTTTCGGCTATTTGAGCAGCTTAAAAGACTGATCCTTCCATCCACGAGTTGAAGTTAAAGGTCAGGGCTGGCGAACTTGTGGATCAGATTCTTTCGGCTATTTGAGCAGCTTAAAAGACTGATCCTTCCATCCACGAGTTGAAGTTAAAGGTCAGGGCTGGCGAACTTGTGGATTATTCTGTCTCGTCCGATGGGTGTTTGAGGCTTCGTGGCAGGTTGGTTGTGCCTAACCTCATTGATTTGAAGGAGGAGATCCTTCGGGAAGCGCACTGCAGCAGACATATGTTGGGGATCCGGATCCGCCCCCCGGCCAGGCAGCGGAAGAACAATAAACATAGAACTGGGAGGCGATCAATACGAAAAACAAATCTACATTCTACGACATTCATAGGATGTTTAGCGAGTTACCTCTCTGGCACTTGTGCCTGGCTCCAACCGTGATTACAATAATCCGGCTCTTCTCGGTAGATTGCGGTAGATTATCGCCAATCCGGTCCACGACCAGATCCGAGACTCCTTCGTCAGGCTGCACTAGAAGCCCTGACGAGATCGGCACGAACGAATACTCCTCGAAAAACTAGGCCGGAACGTTTTCCGGCGAAGTTGGCGGCGGCGGCGGGCGGCGCACGGAGGCGGCGTGAGAGGCGAAGGGAGGGAGGCGGCGTGCTTTTGGGGTTTAGGGTTTTATGAAGTGTTGTAACAATTAATCAAGTCACTAAGTCTAATTAAATAGACTTAAAGATGGACTTGGGCCGGTCCAACAGGCCCGGGTCCAAATGACGATATCTATCGCTGTGACTTCATCGTAACTCCAATCGCCGATCAGATCGGACCGATCAACTCAGTTTCCAAAACTGAATGTTATGATATGAAAAACAATTTTTCAGATTATCAAACCCCAAATAGCAAAATGACCGTTTTGCCCCTCAACAGCGTCAAATCCCGGTTTGTCCAAATGACGATATCTATCGCTGTGACTTCATCGTAACTCCAATCGCCGATCAGATCGGACCGATCAACTCAGTTTCCAAAACTGAATGTTATGATATGAAAAACAATTTTTCAGATTATCAAACCCCAAATAGCAAAATGACCGTTTTGCCCCTCAACAGAGTCAAATCCCGGTTTGACCCCTGTTGACTTTTAGGAAGTCGCACTTCCCGAAATCCTCTTCTCGTGCTCAACACATTGAGCTGAGTATCCGTGTGGGAATTTCGAATCCAGTACTTGTGTGACCCTCAATGGTTCAGGGATACAGCTAG
>KV012136.1:2635-16933 GCA_001598015.1 Dorcoceras hygrometricum | reverse complement strand
ACGAAGAGGGACATGACGTCGTCACTGAGTTGATCTGCTGATTTGCTTGTGCTTGGAGAGCACTGTTCAGTGGTTGTGGTTGCTGCTAATGCTTTGGTTGGTTGGGAGGTAGATGACGCTTCAGATCTTGTTTCGAGTTCAAACTCATATGACTTCAGATTTGCGAACAGGTCATGAAGCTCCAGTTTGTTCAAATCCTTTGATTCCCTCATAGCCATAGTCTTCACATCCCACTCTCTTGGTAATGCTCTCATCACCTTCAGTGCTAACTCTCTGTTGCTATACTCTTTGCCAAGACTGTTCAACTCGATGGCAACTGCACTGAAGCGCTCGTCAAATTCAGTCATTGTTTCTCCATCCTTCATTTTGATGGACTCATACTTCTGCTGAGCCACCGTCAGCTTGTTCTCTTTTGTTTCATCGCTTCCTTCACAGATCTGGGTCAGCTTTTCCCAGATGTCTTTGGCTGTGGCGCATGTTTTGATTTTGCTGAACATGTTTTTATCCTTGTCCAGCGTCTTGTAAAGGTATCCCCTGGCCACATTGTCCAAGTTGTCTTTCTTCTTATCATCACTGGTGTATTCATGTCTGGCCTTCTCCAGAAACTGAGGCTCGCCATTTTTTATCGCAAATGCTAGATTAGGCTTCATAATTTTCAATGGCCCTTCAGTGATAACAGTCCACATCTCATCATCCTGTGCGGCCAGATGTGCTTGCATGCGGATTTTCCAGTCATCGTAATCTTCCTTTGTAAACAGAGGAATCTTGTTGTGAGAAGTAAACATGATAGTATATGATAACGCACAAATGAATACTGTTCAATAATTGAGACGCGCAGGCTCTGATACCAATTGATAGTCCCGAAAATAGAATCAATAGGTTCGAAACAACTGCAAGAGTTCAGAAGGGGGGTTGAATGAACTCTTGGATAATTTAAATTTTTCGAAACCTTTTAAAAGTTTTACAAGCACTGCTCAACTTAAGTCCGAGTTACCAGACTCAAGGTATCTCAGTTTTAAACAAATTTCTCGGCTAACAAAAATTGTGCGGAAAGAAGCCGATTGATTTGTGAACAGATTAATGCAGTAAATAAATGCGTAAAGTAAAAGTGAGAGTTCAGAGTTTGTTTCTGGAAGTTCGGATATAAATATCCTACGTCTCCCCTTCTTCCTTTTCAGGAAGGTTTCACTAGAAGATTTGATTTGTACAGGCCTTCTGCACACACCCGATCACCGAGCCTCGCTCAAGGTGAACTACTAGTACTCCTCAAACAATCCAAGAAGACGCAGCTGCTGGTTTACAACTCTTAGCAATATTTCAAACGGCTTTTTGAGAAGCCCGTTTGTTACAGACTCAACTAAATATAACAATGAATACAAGTTCTGTGAGACTGTAAAATCCTCTGATTTCTTATACAATGAAATCGATTCAACAATGGTGAATCAAAGGATGACTCAAAGATATTTTTCTATGAAGATCAACGGTATAGTTCTTCGAGTGTTTGAGCTTTTGTGAGAGTGACTTCAAAGTAATGAAAGCTCAGAAAGAAATTTGACAGCGTAACAGCAATAGCAGTGGCAAGAGATTTGATTCAATTCAAAACTTCTGCTATTTATACTCTTCGTTTAACGGTCGATTAATTTAGATAAGGCAACAAAATCCATTTTGAAATTCTGAACATCGTACGCCGTCAATCCTGCTCCACTACATGGTAAATTGCATATCGACAGAGGCAACAATATAATTTCCATATATGTGCAATCCCGTTGTAACGACCTCTGACAATGTGTACTGTTTACCCAAAAATAGTACCAATCTTGTCTCCTTTATTCCAGGCAATTTGTACGATTTGATCGAGTCCCTTGATTCTCTCCAATTTGAATATATGGTCCCGTATGAATCAATTAACCATTTGTGCCTGAATTATTTTCTGTTGGCAGAAATATTTTTCTTGAAGACGATTGAACAGTAACTATCTGTCGATGTAAACATATCTGACCATTTGCAATTTCAGAAAGGCTGACGTCATCATATCTGTTATACAACCACTGTACTGATAACCATAGAAAACACTGTAGCGATATCTGACGGTATCAATGACATCACGGTATCTGATAGTTCTACTATGCTCATATCTGTTGACAGCATCCTTTGCTTGTTAACGAATTGTAATGTTCCTGTTACGATGTCTGTTGAACAAGAACTGTAGCGCTATCTGTTGACAGCAACAATGAGTGATACTGTTACGATATCTGATGACAGCACCAATATCTACACTGTTACAGAATCTGTCGAATATACTTGACAATAACTATGGCCCTTTCTGTTGGTAGCAACCATTCACTATTTCAATACCAAATGCTGTTGGCAGATATCATCACCGATACAATACTCAAAGCTGTTGGTAGATATCATCATCCTTAGAACACCATCAACAGTAGATTTCTGACCCGATAACCCAAATAGCTGATTCGATAACCCGAATAATAAAATCGATAAATCCACTGTTCCAAAACCCGATTCTGAACAACCCGATATCATAACTATAATTCGAACCGATCACTGTTATCAGCAACTTGATATCTTATGAAAGATTATTCGATTATCACCGTTAAGTCCAAATCTTTTCTTATTTTTGTTATCACCAAAACTATAAATTTTATCCTAACATTGTCATATACCAGCTGTGATTGAGTACATGTTTCTCCTTCACTGCTTTCACTACTATGGAAACCCAAGACAGTTCTATCATATACTGACTTTTGGCTTTCTTGCAGTTTGTGGAGAGCACGAGCCGATTGGTTCCAGGAGCTCATTTCTTTAGTTAATTTTTCAACCTCAGCCTTGAGATCACTGGATTCATTTCTCAACAAATCATTTTCTATCTTCAGCTTACTAAACTCAGTCTTCAAACTGTCAGTATCCTCAAGCTCATCAGAACTTGATTCAATTGAACTATTTTTCAGACTTGCGTTTTCAACCTTGATTTCCTCAAATGTGTGAGATAAACTCTTGTACTCATGGACCATATCGTTCAGTGCCTGAACTAGATCCTCACGTGTAAATTCAACATTTGAGAAATCAAATACCTCATCGTCCGATGTTTGGTCAGCCATTAGACAGTGAACCTCCTCCTGTTCACTATCGCTGGATGATGAGCTGCTAGATGAAGATTCTGAATCAGTGTCCGCCCAGCTTTTGGTTCTTTCCTCAGCCACCAGTACTTTGCGATCATGCTTGCGGCTGGTCCTCTTATCACCTCTTGTCCTCATCCGTCTATCATTGTATCTCTCCTTGGATCTATCAACAGCTCTTTCATCAGTATTGTCATCTCGCTTGTATCGCTCCTCCTTCTTCTCATCTCTTTTGTATCTGTCATCCTTCTTGGGCCTGTTGCACTCAGCTGCAAAATGCCCTGGACGTTCACAGTTAAAGCATTTCATGTCATATACAGCTTTATCATTTTTATTATTATATTGAAAAGAAGGGTTGTAAGATTTTCTCATGAATTTCCCAAACTTCTTAACGAAGAGGGACATGACGTCATCGCTGAGTTGATTAGCAGTCTTGCTTGTGCTTGGAGAGCACTGTTCAGTAGTAGTCGCTGCCAATGCTTTCGTCGGCTGAGAGGTAGATGGACCAGCTTCTGATCTTGTCTCCAACTCGAACTCATAAGCTTTGAGGTTGGCAAATAAGTCGTGAAGCTCCAACTTGTTCAGGTCCTTCGACTCCCTCATCGCCATCGTCTTTACGTCCCACTCCCTGGGAAACGCTCTCATCACCTTCAGCGCCAACTCTATGTTGCTGTATTCTTTGCCCAGACTATTTAGTTCAATCACCACGGTGTTGAATCGCTCATCAAACTCTGTCATTGTTTCTCCATCCTTCATTTTGATGGACTCATACTTCTGCTGAGAAACCATCAGCTTGTTCTCCTTCGTCTCGTCACTTCCCTCACAGATTTGAGTCAGCTTTTCCCAAATGTCTTTAGCTGTGGCGCAGGTTTTGATTTTGCTTAACATGTTTTTGTCCTTGTCCAGCGTCTTGTAAAGGATATCCCTGGCCACATTATCCAAGTTGGCTTTCTTCTTGTCTTCACTTGTATACTCATGTCTGGCCTTCTCAAGGAACTGAGGCTCGCCATTTGTTATAGCAAAAGCTAGATTTGGCTTCATAATTTTCAGTGGCCCTTCTGTGATAACCACCCACATTTCATCATCTAGAGCAGCCAGATGCGCCTGCATGCGAATCTTCCAATCATCGTAGTCCTCCTTGGAAAACATGGGAATCTTGTTGTGAGAAACAAACATATTGATATAAGATAAAGCACAAACAAAAACTGTTCAATGACTGAGATGCACAGGCTCTGATACCAATTGATAGGATAAATATGACACGAAAACAGGCCTGGGAGTTCAGAAGGGGGGGGGGTTGAATGAACTCCTTGGTATTTTTATATTTTCGAAACAGTTTAAAATAATTTTACAAGCACCCGCTTAACTTAAGTCCGATTTACCAGACTTAAGGTATCTCAGTTTTAAAAGATGATTTCTCGGTTAACAAAAATGTGCGGAAAGAAACCAATTAATCAGTGAACAGTATAAACAGTAAATAATGCGTAATGTAAAAGATTAAGAGACAAGAAATTTGTTTCTGAAAGTTCGGATATGAATATCCTACGTCTCCCCTTCTTCCTTTTCAGGAAGGATTCGCTAGAAGCTTTGATGAATACAGTCCTTCTGCACACACCCGATCACCGAGCCTCACTCAAGGTGAACTCCTAGCAACACCACACACAAAGCAGACGCAGCTGCTGAATACAAGTAATGAATAATATTTTTTTCGAACTGCTTCACAAAGCCAGTTTGTTACAGACTCAACTAATGATATAACAGTGAAATGCACTATAGTGAGACTGTAAAATCTTCTGGTTTCAACAATGAAACTCGATTAAAGAAATGTAACCAGAAGATAGACTCGAGGGTATATAAATGAATAGCAACAGTTGTGTTCTTCAAATCTTTGAGCTTTGAGAATAACTTCAATATGTGAGATAGCTCAGAAAGAAATTTGGCAGAGTTTTAGCAAATAGTGAGAGCGAAGGATACTTCTTCAATTCAAACTGCTGGTATTTATAGTCTTCGCTCAACGGTCATTTGAATAGCTAAGGAAACAAAATCCTTTTTAAAATTCTGATAATCTTGTAACCGTATACTGCAGGCAATTGTACGATTCTGTTGATCTTGTCCAATTTGAGTATATGATCGTATTTGAATTTCTTTATCGCTTGCGCCTGAAATTCCTTCATCGTCGTTTAGGATGTTGTGAGTGGAATATTTGAATAGCTACAACTGCTGATTACCTTCAAATGCGCATTATTCCAGCGACTGGATTCATCCATAGCCCAACGACTGATTTTTAGCGTTAACCCAAACGCTGTCGTTTTAACTTATTTAAACGACGTAGTTTTGCTATATGAAAACACCAAGTATCAGGGACTGGTTACACAAATTATTGTAGCTCCCTACTGGTTTATATATTCCATCGACTTATAATGCAATTTACTGTAGCTTGCGTCTGAGTGAATAATCTACTGTAGCTTGCGACTGGATACATGATCCACTGTAGCTTGCGTCTGATTCTATAAACTCACGTCTGAATCAATATACCCTGCGTCTGAAATTTCTTCACTGTAGCCAACGTCTGAATATGAAATTACTGTAGCTCTCGTCTGGATATGCAACTCACTGTAGCTAGCATCTGAATTACCCAACGACTAGTTTACTGTAGCTCTCGTCTGGATTGCCTGTCGACTGAAAATTCAACTGAGAGAAATACCTTGCGTCTGAATAACCCATCGACTGAATGAAGACCAACTACTGAAACCCCATAATCGCATCATCTGAATAGACTTGTCGTCTGGATACTCAATCAACGTCCGAAAGTCCAAATTTAACTTGACTTTTTGTTATCACCAAAACTATAAATTTTATCCTAACAATGTTTTGAATTTAGTTTGTTCCAGGGACTAGTATATTTAGTTAGGGTGATGTGGGTTGAAATAGGGAGTGATTTGGTTAATAAATGGATTTTTAACGATTTCTACCGTTTTGTCACTCGAAATGAGCCTCGTCGGGCCATTTTTGTGAAAATTGAGATTTCGAGTCCTTGGGACTGCAAAAATTCGTGGATGAATTTATTTGATGTTTTAAGTATATTTTAATATGTTTCAAATATTTTAAATATGGTCCGAGTTATTTTAATTCTGGACCGGTTATTTTAATTTTAAAGATGTGAGTCCAATTTTATGTTTTTGGTCAAATCTCTTAAAGTCTATTATTTTGGTCAAACTTTTAATTAATTTGGACCTTATACCCTATTTTAAGTTTTTAAAATCAAAATTGCAGTATTTGGATATTTAATTAAGTCAAAATTGACCATGAGATTTTAATTGGTCAAAATTGATTATGTGAGTTTTGATTTAGTCAAACTTGACCCTTAGTTTTATTTTAAAGTCAAATTTGATCAAATTATTTTAAAGTCAAAATTGGTCAAGTTATTCTAAGTCAAAATTGATTTTGATATTAGTCAAAATTGGCCTTAAGATTTTAAAGTCAAAATTGGATTTTAATTAGAGTCAAAATTGGTCATGCGATTTTGAATTAAGTCAAAATTGGAATGTGTTAGAAATTTTAAGGGGAATTCTTATAAGTCTTGGGCTAAGTCAATTGTAATGTTAAGTCTAGAAGTAGTGAGCCAGACTCCTGAACCAGTACTTGACCGAAGTAGAAAATATAAAAGCCCGTGAAGGTATATTTAATTATATATGTAGTATTCTATGTACGTAAATATTTTCAAGGAAATGATTAAATATAAATTGACGGGCTAAGCTTTTAAATTGCATGATTTTAAGAAATGCACGCATCATGAGATTCTACGAAACAATCAGGCATGAATTTTTTTAAAATAAAACCCGAGGGAATGAAGTGATGTGGCAAAGTTTAATGATGGGAGCTAGCCGGGTAGCTGGGCTCGGGGATCCCATGTTTTAATATATGGTTATGAGCCTATGGATCCATGTGATCACGACATGGCAAAGTGGCAAGCATAAAGGTGTGAGGGATCACGAGGTAAGGTCGGGTGAATCGCACCGCCACGAACTTTGGTTATTTCGACTGATCAGTCACACGCCCGCTCGCATTCACTGATACGACTCATACGTTTTTATGTTATGTTATGTCATGTCTTATGTATGTTATATGCTATGTATGCTATGAAATGTACGAACAAGGTTTTAAGATCATCCATGCATACATGTTTTAACGTTATTTTATTACAAGTATGTGCTTGCATGTGACTTTATGGATATGTACCTTGTTATTTTATAGGATAGAGCATGCTGAGCCTCTAGGCTCACTAGGTTTAAATGGTGCAGGTGATGACTCTATTGATTTTATGCCGACTGGTGGTGAGGACCTCTGAGCGCCTGTTGTAGCAGTACCCCGTGAACACTATGATGTCTTTAGTTTGTTATACGCGTTTCAGATATTGATTTTTAGCATGTCATGTTTCGTACTATTACTCAGTCTGATTTTTAAAGAGTATGGAGAATTTAACGTTTTAAGATATTTATTTTATTTACGTTTTAAAGTGATGGTTTAGAAAACGTTTTAAAAGAGAACGAGCCATACTTTTAGTTTATTTATTCCGCACACGATGTAAAAAAAATTTCTAGAGTAGGGTTCGTTTCATTTGGTTAAGAAATGAATTTTTAATAATTTTTACCGTTTTGTCGCTCAAAGTGAGCCTCGTCGGGTCAATTTTTTGAAAATTAAGATTTCGAATCTTTGGGGTTGCTAAATCTCGTGGATGATTTTATTTGATGTTTTAAGATGTTTTCCAGCATTTTTAGAATTTATTTGATTTATGCGATTTTTGTCAAATTTTAATGTTTGATTTTAAATTGAAGGAATGAGTATTTTATAAACTTTTTAAAATTCAATTTTAAAGTATGTGTCCAATTTTACGATAATTTTGGTCAAATTTTTTAAGTCAAATATTTAGTCAAACTTTTTATTATTGTTGGACCTGATATTTTATTTTCAAGTTTTAAAGTCAAAACTTAGGCCTTTGGGATTTTATTTAGTCAAAATTGGTCAATGGGTCTTTATTTACCCAAAATTTTAAATAGTTGATTGTTAGTAAGGATGGATATTTTACAAATTTTAAAGGTTAATTTTAAAGTTTTGGGCCAAGTCATGTATTAGGCTAAGTCTCAATTTTATGTTAAATTTAGGTTCTTTTTGGGCTTAGTTGTAGTGAGTCAGACACCTGAACCAGTTCTTGACCGGAGTAGAAAATGTAGAAGCCCTTGAATATATATTTAATTATATATTTATTGAGTTTCTGAGTATCGGGTTTTCAAATTTGAGGACTTAGTAATTTTTAGAATTTCAGATTTGAGCGAAATCTGGATGCTCAGGTGTGTCCTCGTGTGTTTACGTGAATTTCCGCGAGTAGGAGGTGAAACGCTGTCGTTTTGGGTGCTAGTCAGATCTGACGTCGCTGGAGGTGATGCGATGTCGTATTGTGTTTTCAGGCTTGGCGCTAGCGAATGAGATCTGCTTAGCAGACGTGAGCAGATGTGAGTTTACTCGAGGAAGTTAGCGATGGTCAGTGGTCTTGAGTTGTTCAGATGTCAACGTTGGTCAACGGTGCTATTTGCTGGATACAGACGTGACACTCAACACTAACGTATCATAATAAAAGTGAAACATAAGTGCGGTCATGGGGTACTGCTGCAGCAGCCGCTCAGGGGTCCTCACCGCCAGTCGGGATGTACTCATCAGCAGAGTCATCACCTGCACCATTTAAACCTAGTGAGCCTAGAGGCTCAGTATGCTCTATATTGTATATAACAAAGTACATACTAATAAGGTCATATGTGTCAGGACCGGTGCGCTAAGATAACAATTATGCGGAAGCATCATAAAAATATGGGCTAAAAATTTTCGATTATGGGCCTGATCCAATAACATTAAAATTACATTTATAATCAAAATAGGAGTTTAACTCAAAACTCAAACAACAACAGCCAACAACACAACACATGATCCCCAACATAAATAGAGGCATAGGACATCCCCTGGCTCAATATAAATATCAATACAACTGGGACTCAAATCAAAAATGGGATCGACCAGCTGAAGCTCCACTCTGTCCAGCCTGGTTACCTGAAGAACCTATAATGGCCAACATCAACCAAATAAGCCCAAAACAGGGAAAATAAACGAGGTCAAACCTCAGTACGAAGAGCACAATAAAAGCATCTATCATATCAGACAATGCAATATCTCAATCGTGCAATGCATGATTCAGGCACGACGACTCAGCCGGCCGATCACAACGTTCAACAGGAATTCAGCTCTCAAAGGGATCAGGCTCAATATGTATGCGTGAATGTACAGCAGACTCATGCTTAATTCAATGCACAAAGCTCACACTCACACAACACAAACAAGAGCACATAATCATTCAGCAATCAATAAAATTCACAGCAGCTAATTCACGAGGAAATATCCAAAGATGATAGCAAAGCTGCTAAAATCTAGCTCAATTCGTACCTCAAATTAGCTTCTACCTCAACAGATCTCACCACAACAAGGGCTCAGAAGCCAACTCAAGTTTACTGCCTTAGAAGCTCCACGGCAACTCAGCAGCAGCTACTACAAGTTCGAATCCAAAGCTGTTAAAGAACAGAAGAACTACAGGTCCACAATCGCGAAGACATACGAACACTGCAACAACTTCGTTCTCCTAATCCAGTCTCCAAACTGGTATCAATCGAAAACCCTAGAGAAGACGAGCTCAGTGCTACCAATCTTGCTCCAAACGGCGGCGTAAAATGACGGAAATCGACGAAAATAGGGTTTGGATGAACAGTACCAATCGAGGGTTATCGGGATGAAGATAAGGAATATCTGGTTCGAAAAATACTCTAAGTGTGATCGACACTTAAGATAAAATCCCCAAGTCTGAGCTACAATGGAAATCAATTCACCGATAAGTTCAGATCTCATTGCTAAGGCAGAAGTCCCTCAAATCTGGCCTCAGCTATCACTCACATCTGCCAACGTTAACTCAGATCCGATCTCCGAAAAAAAACACTCGTTTCTGATACCAAAACGACGTCGCTCTTACTTATCAAAACGACGTAGCATCGGAGTCCTTTCTCGCAACAGATCCCGCTAACGCTCCTAATATCTTGATCACATCTGAAATCATCAAACCGCACGGGTATACACAGTACCGTTGACCAACGTTGACATTTGAACAACTTTGGACCCCTGACCATCGCTGACTTCCTCGAGTAGAAGCTCACATCTGCTCACGCCCGCTAAGCAAATTTCATTCACTAGCGTCAAGTCTGAATACGCAATACGACGTAGCATTCTCTTGCAACGGCATATCTGACTAGCACCCAAACGAAAACGTTTCACTCCCAGCTCGCGACAATTCATACGACGTAGCATTCTCTTGCAACGGCATATCTGACTAGCACCCAAACGAAAACGTTTCACTCCCAGCTCGCGACAATTCAAGCAAACACGCGAGGGACAGATCTGAACATCCAGATCCCGCTCGAAACTGAAATTCTGAAAAATCACCAAGTCCTCAAATCTGAAAACCCGATAGTTAATAACTCAATTAACAAATCATTCCTCAAATCTGATTAGTCCGTAAATCATACTTAACCATTTCTAGTCCTCACAACATGCAAGCACATACCTGTAATAAAATAACGTTAAAACATGAATACATGCATGGTCTTAAAACATTGCTTCGTACATTTCATATCATACATAAAATATAACATACATAAGGCATGACATAGTATAACATGAAAAACGTATGAGTCGTATCCTGAAGTGTGGACCATATTCAATTGATCAATCTATAAACCAACGTACGCGGCGGTGTGGTTCACCCGACCTTACCTCGGGATCCCTATAATGTCGCACCTCTATGCTGCCTTTTCACCATGCCGTGAACACATGGATCCATATGCTCGTAATACATGGAAATAGAAGTTTAACGGGCCCGGTATCCAGCATCCCCTCATCATAAATTTGCCACAAATCATTCAATTCCTCGGGTTTTGTCTTTTAAAAGAACATGCCTTTAACGTTCCATAAAACATTCATGATGCGTGAATTTCGAAAAATTATGCAATTTAAAAGCTTAGCCCGTTAATATATATTTAGTACTTTCCTTTAAAACATTTATGTACATAGAATACTACATATATAATTAAATATACATTCACGGACTTCTACATTTTCTACTTCGGTCAAAGACTGGTTCAAGAGTCTGGCCCACTACCTCTACATTTATCATAACCATTGACTTAGGAGTTTCTCTTTAAAATTCCTAACATCATTCAATTTTGACTAATTACCAACTCAATTTTGACTTTTAAAATTAAAGGACTAATTTTGACTAATTTCACAATCAATTTTGACTAAAATCAATTTTGACTTAAATCAATTTTGACAAAAACTCAATTTTAACCAATTTTGAATTTTAAAAAGGATAACTTAAACAATTTTGACCCAAGGACCAATTTTGACCAAAAGGCCAATTTTGACGAAATTAAAATCCAATAATAAATTTTGACTCAATTAAAATCCCGAAAGACTCCAATTTTGACTTCAAACTTAAAATAAACATCAAACTCAATTAAATTAAAAGTTTGGCTTGATTTAAAACATTTGACCATTTTCTTTAAAGTTGGACCTTTGACTTAAATTTAAAATAATCGGTCCATAATTAAAATAACTCGGACCAACTTTAAAACATTTTGACTTGAGACTCGACTAATCGGTCCGGTCCAATTGAACCGAACCAACTGGTTCAATTGAACCAAACCAAGCCAATGCAAAACCCTAAACTCAAGACACACGCACACAATCATGCAGCCCACGCGACAGCCGCTACACTTGGCGTTCGGCCACCCAGCTCCGGCCGACCTGGCCGGAGCCCCGCCAGCTGGACCACCCCTAGGTCCAGCCGGTCCTAACCTGACCAGCCCTAGACCCAACCACGAGCGCACGAGGGAGCATGAACCGCGAGAAGGGGACGCACGGTGCTGCAAAAAACACACAGCACACGATGTTTCTCTTCTAGCCGATGGTTTGGCCATAATTTCCCAACTTTGGACCACTAGGATCCCCACTCAACATCCTAGACATGATCCGTGACCCCCTGAACCTTTCACAAACCAAGCAATTCATGGTCAAGCCAAAAACATGATAAAAGTCGTGTGTCATGCATGAAGCTCAATCAATGGCGTATAGATCTGCATAGAACACATTCAATTCATGCATAATTTTGTTATAACATCATAATATGGCTTAAACGATGAGAAAACAAAAAGATATTACATTCTTGGTTCGTAGACAATGGAGATCTGCGAGTTACCGAAGTAGAGGATGGGAGATCGGGGTCGGATCGCCTTTGGATCACCAAGAATGAAGAAAATTCAAAGCTTTGAGTGCGAAAGGGGAGGAGGGGGACGACTACTTGAGATGGAGGCTAGGTTTTTTATTAAACTTTGTGTTTTGGAAATAATGGGATGACAAGTTTGACCCCTATAGCTTAATTAAGAAAAGAAAAGAAAGAAAAATGACATGCTTGCCCCTCCATCTAATTGAAATGCTTAATTAAATGGAGACATTCAACTTGGTAAGCTGCTGGTAATGAGAGATCAGCTTAGATGTGTGTTGGTCCAGGTTCTCGTATCAAACTGATTTGGTAAACTGTTATATGTCCAGCGTAATCTGGTCCCAATTTAGAGGTCTGCTGGTGGGTTTCGAGGTTTAACCAAGGCTAGTTTTGGTTTGATCTGGTTGGGCAGATTAGCTCTGATCTGGACTACTTTGTTGTGCTGGTTTACGGTTTTTCACGAGCTGGTTTTGGGACACCAGCTTAGAGGTGAGCAGCTTTGGGTTTCTTGTGTATGTCGAGCTCGACAGGCTTAGTGATGTGCTGGATGCTCTGAACTGGTGTGGGTGGAACGCGATCTGGTTTGTGGTGTCTGTGTACCTAAGCTGGAGCAATGGACGGGTTTGTGGTGATCTGGGTACTGTAGACCAGATCGGGTGTGTGTGAGTGATCCAAGCTAGTTGTGTGCTACTTTGAGTACCCGAGCTGGTCAGCTAAGCACCGTGCTGGATAGAAGCAGCGTATCCCCAAGCTGGTACAGTAAAGAGGTCTGAGCTGGTTTGACTTTTACTGTAGCTTTAGTTGGGGAGTATATATGTATGTGTTGACCAACACTTAGCCATTTTTAGACACATATCCATATCCATATCCTCTCCCGTGTACCCTGACAGATATCTTATCCAAGCCCTAGTGGTTACTGTTCACCCGGCATCTTCTTCTTCCGATTCCCAGAGTTTGACTGGTCAGATTTGAGCGAGATTACCTCAGTTGGAAACCTATCTTTGAGACCTACGTTCTTGTACCAGTTTTTAGTTGTTAGGAAGCCGGACCTAGATAATCGTTGAGGAGCTGCATGAGATGGGTTTCGTGATTTCCAACTGTGTTGAGCTCTAGTTCAGGTAACTGTGTTCTGCTAGAGTTAGTCTCTACTCCTAGCGTTTATCTTTGAGCTGGTTAGTGCTATGTTAGTTAGCCGTAGTTGTTCTAAGCTTCGAGCCTTTGTCAGGCCTCGTGCTCACAACAGAAAAACACATGCGGAAGCTATCAAAAATGGGTAAAATTTTCGCTTTTAGGCCCGACGGTTTTAAACATATAATTTAAAATACAACGATACTTAAATTAAGTTTCCCAAATCATAAAACATTCAACAACAAAGCATACATAATTCAAACATGTATCAAATTCCCCCTACGGGCGCAGGGCATCCCCCTGGCTAATTGATACATATATATATATGCTATATGCTACTGGGACACACTAGCCACCTCCTGGGGCACCACCAGCTGGGTTGAAACCACGACCAGCTGTAGAACCTGGGTTTCCTGAAAACAACGCAACAAAGAAACAAACCAAGCCCCGGAGGGACATGGGGTCAAACCCCAGTACGGAGAGCAATAATACAACAGAAATAACAGCAAGGAATAAAATGCAGGTGCTATGCATGAGACGCCAAGGAAAAATGGAAAGCTCGACCCACAAGGGAGCTAAGGAACTCAAACATAGCTCCAAGAATCATCGAGGACATACATTGGCCACGGGTGTGTTCACAGTGTGGTAGTGAGCCACTCGCCGTGA
>KV012122.1:94000-107975 GCA_001598015.1 Dorcoceras hygrometricum | reverse complement strand
CCTCTACTGCCAACTCCAGATCTCGTCGTCTCCGATCGGCATAACTCTTCTGACGACTCTGAGCTGTCCTCATCCGATCTCGTATCCTGGTCACAATATCTGTTGTCTGCTGTACCATCTCTGGTCCAGTCAAAATCCTCTCGCCAACCTCATCCCAATGCACGAGAGACCTGCACCTCCTCCCGTACAAAGCCTCATAAGGAGCCATCCCAATCGATGCCTGAAAACTATTGTTGTACGTGAATTCTACCAAGGGCAACCTAGAATCCCACCCTGAAAATCTATCACGCAGGCTCTCAGTAAATCTCTAGAATCTGGATGACCCTCTCTGACTGACCGTCTGTCTGTGGGTGAAAAGCCGTACTGAACGATAGCTTGGTCCCCAATGCAGCATGCAAACTCCTCCAAAACGCCGATGTAAACCTGGAATCCCTATCTGACACAATAGAGACTCGTATGCCATGCAGCCTGACAATCTCTCTAATGTAAAGCTCTGCATACTGCGTCAATGTGAAAGTGGTCTTCACCGGTAGAAAGTGTGCGGACTTGGTGAGTCGATCCACAATCACCCAAATCACCGTAAAGCCTCTGGGACTCCTGGGTAAACCAACCACAAAGGTAGAAAGTGTGCGGACTTGGTGAGTCGATCCACAATCACCCAAATCACCGTAAAGCCTCTGGGACTCCTGGGTAAACCAACCACAAAATCCATCGTGATGTTCTCCCATTTCCACTCAGGGATAGGGAGTGGCTGTAGCAACCCTGCTGGTCTCTGGTTCTCTGCCTTGACCTGCTGGCAAGTCGAACACTCTGATACAAATCGTCCGATATCCCTCTTCATCCCTGGCCACCAGTACAGTATCTGCAAATCACTGTACATCTTCGTACTCCCCGGGTGAATGGAATACGTCGATGCATGGGCCTCTGATAAGATCTCAGCTCTCAACTGCTCAGTATTGGGTACCCACATGCGACCCCTGAAACGGACTATCCCATCCTCAACTGTGTACAAACCTCGTCTTCTAGCCTCATCTCTCTGTCTCCACTGCTGTAACTGCTCATCTGCAGCCTGGCCGTCCCTAATCCGATCTCGAAGAGTCGGCTGAACTGTGAGTGCTGCGAGGCTAGGCGCACGTCCTACTGAATAAAACTCCAACCCAAATCTCTGAATCTCAGTCTGTAGTGGTCACTCAACTGATAAACACGACACCACTGAAGTCTTCCGGCTCAAAGCGTCTGCTACCACATTAGCCTTACCCGGATGGTAGCTAATGTCACAATCATAGTCCTTCACCAACTCTAGCCATCTGCGCTGCCTCATATTCAGCTCCTTCTGGGTGAAGAAGTACTTTAGGCTCTTATGGTCGGTGAAAATCTGACACTTCTCGCCGTACAAATAGTGTCTCCAAATCTTCAGTGCGAACACCACTGCTGCAAGCTCCAGATCATGCGTCGGATAGTTCTGCTCATAACTCTTCAGTTGTCTCGACGCATACGCAATAACCTTACCTCCCTGCATCAGAACTGCACACAAACCTCTCAAAAAAGCATCTGTATAAACCACAAACTCCTCGTGGTCCACTGGCATCGCTAACACTGGTGCTGAAGTAAGGGCCTCCTTCAGCTGATCAAAGCTCCTCTGACAGTCGGTGCTCCACACATACTTCGCACTCTTCTTGGTCAAGGCCGTCAAGGGCACTGAAATAGAAGAGAAGCCCTTGATGAATTTGCGATAGTAACCTGCCCAGCCCAAGAAACTGCAAATCTCCGCTGCATTCTTCAGAATCCCCCAGCTCTACACTGCTTCCACTTTCGATGGGTCCACAGAAATCCCATCTCTCGACACAATATGCCCCAAGAAAGCCACCTGCTCTAGCCAAAACTCGCACTTGCTGAACTTGGCGTATAACTTGTTCTCCCTCAAAGTCTATAACGCTGTCTGCAAGTGCTGTCTATGCTCCTCAAAGCTCCTCGAATAAATCAGGATGTCATCGATAAACACAATGATGAACTGGTCTAGATACTGCCTGAATACCCTATTCATCAGATCCATGAAAATCGCTGGGGCGTTCGTCAGACCAACGGCATCACCAAGAACTCGTAGTGGCCGTAGCGTGTCCGAAAAGCAGTCTTGGACACGTCCTCCTCTCCAACTCTGAGCTGATGATATCCAGATCTCAGATCAATCTTCGAGAACACTGAAGCTCCCTGCAACTGATCGAATAAATCCTCAATCCTCGGGAGTGGGTTTCTGTTCTTCACGGTGACTCTATTCAACTCCCGGTAGTCAATACACAACCTCATGCTATCATACTTCTTCTTTACAAACAGAACTGGCGCGCCCCATGGAGAAAAACTAGGGCGAATGAACCCCTTGTCCAGCAACTCCCGAATCTGCTCCTTAAGCTCCTTCATCTCGGTAGGAGCCAATCGATACGGTGCCTTAGAGATAGGCACTGTACCTGGCATAAGCTCGATAGAAAACTCCACCTCTCTCTCTGGTGGAACTCCTGCAACATCGTCGGGGAAAACATCCACGAAGTCCCTGACTACCTCCACATCAGGCAACGAAGGGCCTGCTGAATCTCCTAGAGCAGTAACACTGGCCAAGAACGCCTGACAACTATGCTCAACCAGCTTCCTGGCCTGTAAGAAAGATGTGAATCTGGGCTTCCGCGGCCTCCTAGCTGCCTTAAATAAGAAGGCCTCCTGCCCTGGCGGTCTGATAGAAACTGTCCGCCTCTGAAAATCAATCACTGCTCCAAACTCATTCAGCCAATCCATGCCTAGGATGAGATCAAATCCCGACATCGGCAATACCACTAGATCTGCTTGGACTGCATGATCCTGGAACATCATCGTCAATCCCTGAACCACAGTGGTCATCGACAAATCCTCTCCTGACGGAATCGTAACTGCGAGATCCATACCCAAGCTCTCCGGCGTAATACCCATCCTCTGCGTGAACGCACTCGAAATAAACGAGTGAGTCACCCCTGAGTCTAATAATGCTAGGGTAGTAACACCAAGCACACGAATCTCGCCTGAAACGGAACGTCACACATGTACGCGTTTACGGTCATACTAAAAGCCCAAAAGTAGTTAGATACCTAAATGTTCTAGGTTCGCTAGTCCTATCCATCAAAGTTCTCACCTCTCAAACGGCGTCATCTGGACTGGTGGTGGAGGAGGCAAGTCATCACCATGCTGCTGCTCTCTAATGCGACGGGGAGGCATTGTTCTGGTACACCAAAGCCTTATAACGTAAATCTAAGTGCATGACTAGGCGTCTAACCTTTAAATTCTAAGGTAAAACTAAGGCAAAACTAAACATGCAGCATACAAACATAAACATAAATCATAAAATAAAACTCACAGACTGGCAGTGCGACTTCCGAGCTCCACGCAGCAGGCTAGTACCCCACCAGAACCACCGCTCTGATACCAAGTTGAAACATACTGAACCTCTAAATTTTTTTTTTTTTTGGAAAGCCGACGTGGAATAACATTTAATGAAAGCGATAAATAAAACCATAACTTAAGCATTAAAAATAACATCTCAACATGCGATAAAACGACTGCAAAAATCCTTAATCCACGTCTCACAAGCTAATCATAAAAATCAGAGTACTCAAAAACTGTTTGCGGAAAAACTGAACATGTTTAAAAGTGGGTAACATGAAATAACTAAGCGGTCACGGGGTAACAGCCGCAGCGGAGCATCAGACGTCCTCACCGCCGGTCGGAGTAATATCATCAACATTATCATGCTCACCTGCACCATATAAACCTAGTGACCTAAAGGCCCAGCATGCTATATCCGCTAATAACAAGGTACATATAGTAAAACCACATACAAGCACATAAGTGTATAAACATAATTTTCATGACATGCGTGCATTAAAAGGCCTTAAAACGTTAAATCATGCTGTAGTCGTACATAAATCGTCATAACATATATGTTAAGGCATACATAATACATAACATAACTTAAAAGAACATGCGAGTCGTATCCATGAAGTGAGAGTCATTAAATTCGATTGATCAATCTATAAACCAACGTACGTGGCGGTGTGGTTCACCCGACCTTACCTCGGGATCCCTATGTCACACCTCTATGCTTGCATGTCGTGATCACATGGATCCATAGGCTCATAATCGTTATACATTAACATGGGATCCCCGGGCCCGGCTACCCGGCTAACTCCCATCGTTACTTTGCCCCACAACACTTTAATTTCTCAAAAACATTTTCATACATGCCTTAACATAATTTAAACTTTCATGATGCATGCGTTTCATAAAAATCATGCAACTTTAAAACCTTGGCCCATCAATATATTCTAATTTTCTTAAAACATTACATACTTAAATACATAACATGATACATATAAAATTAAATGTATATTAATGGGCCTATGCATTATTTTCTCGGCCCGATCAAGGACTTTGGCTCAAGCGACTGACCCACTGCTTCTAAGCCCAAAGCCTCAACTCAAACTTAAAATCATACTAAGTCCAACTCATAATGGCCCAACAACTAAGAACAAACCCTTTTTAAAATTTTTTGAAGGACTCGGCCCAATATCGTTAAAAAGGCTTAAAATTTCATTAAAATAAATATTGGCCCAAAATCCCCAAATTTGGCTAAAAACCCAATTTAATTAAAAATTCCAGAAACTTAACATAAAATTTAACTTAAAATCGTTGACCCAAAAAAAAATTAATTTTGACTCGAACAAATTTTAACTTAAAAGTTGACTTGACCCGGTAAAAACGGCCTGGACTTTAAAAATAAAATAACCCGGCCCAAAAATAAAATAACTCGGACCGAACTTAAAATATTGACTCGACACTTAAACCACTCGACCCGACCCGATTGAACCGACTCATCGGCCCAAACGAACCGGCCCAAACCAAACACTCAACCCTAAACCTAAAATACACTCTCCTGCACAAGCTGCCGCCGTGACCAGTCTCCGGTTGTTACCTTCGTTATCCCTGCTCCGGCCACCGCTGCCAAAGCCCTTCTGACTGAACCACCCCCAGGTCCATGTGGTTCTAACGTGACCGACCTTGCCTCAAACCGTGACCTAACCAGGGAGATATGGTCGCTGCAAGTGGACGCACCAGCCATACTGCGCCGTCGCGACCACCTACTGGTTTTCGCGTTCGTTCTCCCTGATCCAGCCACCAATTCCGGAGCCCTTCCGGCTGGATCACTATTAGGTCCAGACGGTTCTAACGAGACCAACCACAGCCCCAACCGAGCTCGCATGAAGGAGAACGAACGCTGGGAAGGAGACGCACGCGACATGCACAAACACACACTGCGCGGTGTGCGACATCAAGCCATTGGTTCGACCACAATTCCACCACTTCGAACCACGAAAAGACACTCCTAGGGCCACCATGAACAACGTAACCATGAGCCAAGACCCCTCAAGCAGCCCATGAACCGAAGCAATGCAAAAAGGACTCAAAACCGTGAGGTGCACATATGAGTGCATGCATGATCATGAACATAAAACCTGGGCCACCATGAACAACGTAACCATGAGCCAAGACCCCTCAAGCAGCCCATGAACCGAAGCAATGCAAAAAGGATCAAAACCGTGAGGTGCACATATGAGTGCATGCATGATCATGAACATAAACCTTGAGATCTGAAGCATACACGAAATTTCCATGCATAATCTTTATAAAAACAGTGTAATATGATCTATATGGTGAGAAAAGAAAGAATATAACATGCCTTGGTTGATAGAGAAGCAAAAATACGTGATACCGGGACGGAGGACAATGGAGACGACCACACCTTGAGTTCCAATGGAAAAACTTGCAATTTTCGGCCACCAAGGAGAGTATGGAGTCTGAAGTTGGCTGATGAGAGGAGGGCTAGGGCAATTTTCGAGTTTAGGTGAAGGGTGTGTGAAAAAATGGGCTAAAAAGCCCTTCCACATTGTTTTATTTAAAAAAAAATATAAGCCCATCATTATACTAGCCCATCCCCTAATTAAAAAGGCTTAAAAACATTTAAATATCAGCCCCCAAGCCTTTAATTTTTGTAACATAAGGCCTCTCAATTTTAAAAGTGTCATAAAAGTCATAAAAATGGCCCGTAAGGCGAAAAACGGGTCATCCGCGGTAACCGTGCATAAAATCTCATTTTCTTGGAAATTGTGCATAAAATAAAAATATTTTGCTTTAAAATATGTCTAAGTGCTAAAACATTAAAATATTTTCGATTTGGTCGACTCCGGACTCGTCCCCGCTTACCGGTCTCAAACCGTACCGTAAAGCGATAAGCACACGTAAAGCATAAAATCATCACATAAACACATACATGACATGCAAATCATATAATCATAAGGTTTTCCTCCTAGTCATGCATTCAATTCACGTAATTAGGATTTCCGGGCGTTACACTAGTATAGGATGAAAGATCTTTCCAAGAGGAGTCCAACGCTACCTCAAGCGAAAGAAACGACGGTCGGAAGCGACGGGAAATTACCGGAGAAGCTCACGGTGAACAGTAGCCGAGGGTTTGACAAACAGAGAACAAAATAGGGAAATATTTCTCTAAGTATGGGATCTGGTGGAATACAACGAAGCCAAGCCTTGCTCCTTAAATAAGCGATAGAAATCTGTTTAATTATTCCACCGACAGAAACAGATCCCACCAGCGACGCTCGCTCGCGCTAAACAACGCTCAAACCCCGAAACGACGTCGCTCAAGACACGTCAGCAAATATGGTCGAAGCAACACACTACAACGGATCCCACGCTACGTCATCAAATCTGGTCATTCAAACGCTAAACTCGCAATACAGATCTCTCCCTCAAGCGTTCACCAAAACGACGCCGTTGCAACTTATCCAAACGACATCGCTTCACCTTCATCACAAGAACTTGCGAGCAGATCTCACAATCAGATCCTAGCGCTAAACGCATCACCAGATCTCTCCTAAACGACAACGTTTCCACCTCGCGCTACAGAAACGCTGACCCACGTTGACATCTGGTAAACAAACCAACCAGACTTCACGTCACGCAAACAGACCTCATGCTAGCGCTAAACCAATACGACGTCGCACCAACCCAAACAAATCACGCTACCAGATTTCTCCCACACACGAGAAAATCCAGACTTCACAGAACGACGGCGTATGGTGATCTCGCGTTACCAAATACGCGATGCGACCAGATTTCTCAAGAAATCCGAACGATCTCACAACAATCAAATCTCACCAAAAAAGTCCAGTTTTCACCCAAAAAATCCAAATTTCTCACAAAAACAGATTTCAAACCCAAAAACACGAAAACCAGAATTGCTTAAAATGTGATTTCCGACCCGAAAATACAAACTAAAATTCCAAACAGGGATCTGAATCACCAGAAATCTCCAAAAACCGATTAATTCCAACAAATTAATCTTAATTACATTTTAGATCTCACATTTCTCCCCCACTTAAAAGGATTTAGTCCCCGAAATCGAACAACAATCTGGACATACAACTAAACAGCAAGATACACAACAAAACTCTGCCTAACACAAGCCAAGAGTTCAAGATAACTGAGCAAACAATTAACAACAACTAGGGAAGAAATACAACTAAAAGCTACAAACTACTGGAAAATTTAGCTTAACAGCTACATAGATGCGGCCACTCGCGCTGCATCTTTTCTTCCAGCTCCCAAGTAGCTTCTTCCCTTCCATGTTTGCTCCATTGCATCATCACCAACGGAATGGTTTTATTCCTCAACTGTTTCTCTTTTCTGCCTAGGATCTGCAAGGGATATTCTTGATAGCTCAACGACTGATCTAACTCCACCTCGTCAGTTCTAAGCACATGATATGGATCTGGCTCATACTTCCTCAACATTGAAACATGAAAGACGTCATGAAGAGAAGACAACTCTGGCGGCAACAATCTCATACGGTCCGGCGTAACGAGGGGCTAACTTTCCCTTGCGTCCAAAGCGCATCACACTGCGAAACGGAGAAAATTTGAGAAATACACGATCACCAACCTGAAACTCAAGAGGTCGACGCCTCTTATTCGCATAACTGGCTTGGCGATCCTGGGCAGCTTTTATCCGCTGTCTAATAAGATCCACATGATCTTTCATTTGCTGCACAAAGTCAGGGGCAGATAGCTGCTTCTCCCCCACTTCTTCCCAACACACTGGCGATCTGCACTTCCTGCCATACAAAGCCTCAAACGGCGCCATGCCAATCGTCACCTGATAGCTGTTATTATACGAAAACTCAACTAAAGACAACGCGTCTTGCCAGCTACCTCTGAAATCCAACACAACAGCTCGAAACATATCCTCCAATGTCTGGATAGTTCGCTCAGATTGTCCATCTTTCTGGGGATGAAACGTGGTGCTCATCACCAATCTGGTACTCAAAGCTGTTTGCAAACTCTTCCAAAACCTGGAAGTAAATCTCGGATCTCGGTCGGAAACGATCGAAACGGGCACACCATGCAGTCTAACAACAAAATCAACGTACAGCTTCGCCATCTTCTTCAACGAGAAGGTCATTCCATAGGGGATAAAATGTGCAGACTTCGACAGTCGGTCTACAATCACCCAAATAGCATCGCATCCTCTGCTGGAACGAGGCAGATGCATCACGAAATCCATAGCTATGTGCTCCCAATTCCATTGGGGCACTTCCAAACTCTGCAACAGACCACCGGGTTTCATCCTCTCGGCCTTTACCATCTGACAGTTCAAACAACGAGCGAAAAAACCAGCAACGTCACTCTTTAGGCCAGCCCACCAAAAGTGCGGCTTCAAAGCATGGTACATCTTCCGTTCACCAGGATGAACACTATGTCTGCTACAGTGCGCTTCCCGAAGGATTTCCTCCTTCAAATCAATCAAATTGGGCACAACCAACCTGCCCCGGAAATGCAAAAAACCATCGGAAGAGACAGAATAATCCTCAAGTTCGCCAGCCCTGACCTTCAACTTCAACTCGTGGATAGACGGATCAGTCCTCTGAGCTGCTCGAATGGTAGAAACAATATGTGGCTCCACTTGGAAAGAAGAAACCACCACACAATCCTCAGCCGGGTAGAATCTCCAACCCGTAGTGTTAATATGCTCCTGATCCTTAGAGATATACAACGACGCAAGCATCTCACTAGCCTTCCTGCTCAAAGCATCGGCCACTACGTTCGACTTCCCAGGCTGGTACTTGATCTCACAATCAAAATCTTTTAGCAGCTCCATCCAACGACATTGTCTCATGTTCAGGTCAGGCTGCAAAAACAGATACTGCAAACTTTTGTGGTCGGAGTACACCACAAACTGCTCGCCATACAGGTAGTGACGCCAGATCTTCAACGCAAAGACTACCGCGGCTAACTCCAAATCATGGACGGGGTAACGAGTCTCGTGCGGTTTCAACTGCCGTGAGGCATACGCAATGACTCGATCATTCTGCATCAACACACAACCCAATACATTGAGCAAAGCGTCAGAACAAACAACGAATCCACCTGAACCAGACGGCAGAGCCAACACAAGCGCAGTAGTCAACTTCTCCTTAAGCAGTTGAAAGGCATTCTCGCACTGCTCAGACCACACAAATCGCTTGTCTTTCTGGGTCAATTGAGTCATCGGCTTTGCTATACTAGAAAATCCCTCAATGAAGCGACGGTAATAGCCAGCCAGACCCAAGAAACTGCGAATCTCGGAAACATTCCTGGGACGCTCCCAGTTCAGAACAGCATCAACCTTACTGGGATCCACATAAATCCCCTCGGCTGAAATGACATGACCCAGAAATACAACGCGATCTAACCAAAACTCGCACTTGGAAAATTTCGCATACAACTGCTGGTCTCTCAGCGTCTGAAGGACAATACGCAAATGATCCTTGTGCTCCAAAGGAGTCTTCGAATAGACTAAGATGTCGTCGATGAACACGATCACAAACTGATCGATAAACTCGCGGAAAACTCGGTTCATCAAATCCATAAAGACTGCAGGGGCATTAGTCAATCCAAACGGCATCACCAGAAACTCAAAATGCCCGTACCTGGTACGAAAAGCAGTCTTCGCGACATCTTGTTCTCTCACTCTCAGCTGATGGTACCCTGAACGAAGATCAATCTTTGAATACACCGCAGAACCTTGCAACTGATCAAACAGATCATCGATTCTCGACAACGGGTACTTGTTCTTGACAGTGGCTTTGTTCAATTGACGAAAATCAATGCACATCCACATTGAGCCATCCTTCTTCTTCACAAACAAGATGGGCGCTCCCCATGGCGACATACTAGGTCGGATAAAACCTTTCTCCAGCAAGTCATCAAACTGCACCTTGAGTTATCTCAACTCCGCAGGCGCCAGACGATAAGGAGCACGTGAAATCGGAGCTGTGCCAGGCACCAGCTCTATACTGAAGTCAATCTCCCGCCTCAGAGGGAAACCAGGAATCTCCTCCGGGAACACATCCGGGAAATGTCGCGCCATGGGAACGTCACTGAGCTGAACACGGGAAGAAGAAGACGCATCCAACGCGTAGATCATAAAGCCAACATTCCCCAAAGACAACAAGCTGAACATCTCCATCGCTGAGACCAACGGGATCTTCGATCTAGAAACCTGGCCGAAGAAGTCCCAATTCTCGCCAGACAAAGTCCTAAAGCGCACAATCCCATGGAAGCAGTCCACGGAGGCCCTATAGTTGGACAGCACATCCATCCCAACTATGCAATTGAAATCCCAAAGCATCAAACGGATCAAGTTCGCTAACAGGACATGCTCACCAAACCGCAACACACCATCCAACAAAACCTCCTGGGAGAACAAGCTCACACCGCCAGGGGTAGACACAGAAACAGCATCGTGCAACGAAATGGTACACAGACCATGCTCAACAACAAACGAATCAGAAATAAATGAATGCGATGCACTGGTGTCAAACAACACACGCGCAGGAAAATCAAAAACAAGGCAAGTACATGCGATCACCCGACTCGGTGTCTCCTCGACCTGCTCCCTAGTGATGGCATTAACCTGAGCATGCTGGGGTCCAGAGAAGAAAGGCTGAGACGTCTGTCCGAACCGCGACGGACCAGGCTGCTGAAACGGCCTAAACTGAGTCTCACCCAATCGGGGCTGCTGAAACTGGGGGGAACGACCTCTAGACTGACCTCCACGACCCTGAGGTTGGGCCGCGGTCTGCTGTGATCCAGCTGACGGACACACTCTCGCAAAATGCCCGTACTGACCACAAATGTTGCAGGAACCCTGCACACCAACACACTGGGTCGACGAATGTTTGCCCCCACAGTAACCACAAAACTCAGCACAAGATGTTAGAGTAGATGCCCAACTAGCCAACTTGTAGTGTGTGGGTTTATTATATATGATATTCGCATTTTATTTATATGGCATTCTTTACTTTCATTGTGTGTATGATGATTTAAAATTGCGTTGAGTAAAGACCTAGAATGCACTTAAGTGTATGTTAGATGTGATAGTGGGTATGACGGCTATCATGAAACACATCTAATAGTCTCTGTGTATTCTGAACATGTTCCTAGTCGATTGGGCCATCAAAATGAGGATAAGGCCGCCCGAGCTCGAGACTAGTATCTGCGATGCGAAGTACCATGTTTCATTGGTAGGGAACATTGTGATGTTCTGAGCATGCAGATAGATAGTGACCTGGTGATCTATCGAACTACCCTCCTTCGAACTTTCCAAGTGGTTACCATTTGTCGAGTGGATAAGTCCGAGGTCTTGGTTGTACTGATTAGTCCTCACGACTCGAAACGTCATTGAGACTCTACATGATAGGCGTCTCACTTTTACCCGTTTGCCGACTCACTTGGGGTCATAAGGCGTCGGGATTGGGTGAGACCCCGATGCATGTAGGAGTCGATGCATCGTTGTCGAGGATTCACCGCTCGCAGACATGCGTGGATATCCTATGCTATCTGAGGGTATAATAATGTATAAATCTCTGGCCAGAGTACTAGAAGTGTTTTAGATAAATTTGTTTACCTAGTTACACTCGCGATGTCACTATTTGATCTCCAAGATGTATGCATAGCTATCGGATCTATAGCGACTCTCGATTTACCAATGGTCGTTGATCTGATCGGGATATATGGATTGAAAGGACCGTATTGTACGCTAACCACGACCAACTGGTTCTTGCAGGCACTATCAGTGATACCTAGGGGATCATGGGGAGATGTTGCTAGACGCTTTTACCATGATCCGTTGGGCAAGTCTGGGATTAAGATTCCGGAGCCACAATGATTGTGGGCCCACGGCTAGCTGTATCCCTGAACCATTGAGGATCACACAAGTACTGGATTCGAGATTCCCGCACAGATACTCAGCTCAATGTGTTGAGCATACGAAGGGGATTTTGGGGAGTGCGACTTCCTAAAAGTCAACAGAGGTCAAATCGTGATTTGCCGATGTTGAGGGGCAAAACGGTCATTTTGCACTGGGGTTCTGAAAAATGGTTTTTCATATCATAGTATTCAGTTTTGGACACTGAGTCGATCGGTCCGATCTGATCGGCGATCGGAGTTACGCTGAAGTCTCGGTGATGGAGATGAAACGAATGTTCATCCGTTGGACCCGGGCCCGTTGGGCCGGATCCAAATCCATCACTAAGTATATTTAATATAGACTTAGGACTTAACTTACAACACTAGACTACAACTTAACCCTAAACCTATAAGTGGCTGCCCCCTTCCCTCCTCTCCAAAAGCCGCCGCCGCCGCCCGCCGTGCGCCGCCACCGCCGCCGCCTCTCTTCGCCGGAAAATCGTTTCCGGCCAAATTTGACGAGGAGAATCCGTCCGCGCAGATCTTGTCAGGCCTTCTAGTGCAGGCTGACGAAGGAATCCCGTCTCAGGTCGTGGACCTGATTGACGATATCTAACCGCCGCCGCCTCTCTTCGCCGGAAAATCGTTTCCGGCCAAATTTGACGAGGAGAATCCGTCCGCGCAGATCTTGTCAGGCCTTCTAGTGCAGGCTGACGAAGGAATCCCGTCTCAGGTCGTGGACCTGATTGACGATATCTACCGCCGCCTACCGTGAAGTGCCGTTTTCTTTACGAAACCGGTCGGAGCCAGGCACAAGTTGCCAGCAAGGTAGCAATCTTAAACGCCCTATGAATGTCATAGTATGTGATTTTTATCGTATTGATCGTCTCTCGGTATTGTTTTTGTTCTTTCGCTGCCTCTCTGGGAGGCGTGATCAGGATCCCAACAGTGGTATCAGGGCCAAGGTTTTGGATCTGATCAATACAACTGTGCCTTATTGTATCTAATCTTGAAATTGCAGATCGGAAAACAAAATTTTTGAAATCGAAGCCGACGGCCGCCGCCGTGTGCGGCGGCCCCAACGTACGCGCGAAACTTCACGCGCGCGGCCGCGCGTTATCACGCACGATGGCCGCGCAACGGCCACTTGCTGGCCGACCACTGCCCACAAAATCAAGCGCACTGGTTGCGCGAGATTGGGCAGTAGGCGCGATGCTATGCGCAAGTCTTTGTGCACATGGCTGGCCGATTGCTAGCCAACGCCCAGCGCAATTGCTGCGCCGCTGGTTGCGCACCATGCTGCGCGGTGGTCGAGTGATTGGCGCATGGCCGTGCGCCGTGAGTGGCAAGACGATGCGCGACGTCGCGCGCGATGATGACGTTCGATGGCGCGGCGTTGCGAGACACCGCGTGCGCCTTGCGTCGCACGTGATTTCGTGGTGGCACCGCCGCCGGCCGGCCGCCGCTCCCGCGAAGCTCCGGCGATGTCGTGACGGCTTAATTCTTCTAGGGTTTGGTTCGGGCCTGCCCCGGGTAGCCCGTGAAGTTTTCGGGCCGGTATGCGATATCGGGCCCGTTTTGGTCGATTTTGAAATTTTAAGATTTTTGGGCCTAGAATTGTTTTAAGCCCAATTTGATACAATTAAAATTAGCAA
>KV012122.1:67324-86295 GCA_001598015.1 Dorcoceras hygrometricum | reverse complement strand
CATAACACACTAGAAACCAATTAACCCTAAACCTAAGAGCTTAGTGCGCCGCCCCCCTCTCTTCTTCAACCCCACGCCGCGCCGCCGCCGCCGCCCGCCGGAAAATCGTTTCCGGCCAAATTTGACGAGGAGAATCCGTCCGCGCAGATCTCGTCAGGCCTTCTAGTGCAGGCTGATGAAGGAATCCCATCTCCGGTCGTGGACCTGATTGACGATATCTACCGCCGCCTACCGTGAAGTGTCGTTTTCTTTACGAAACCGGTCGGAGCCAGGCACAAGTTGCCAGCAAGGTAGCAATCTTAAACGCCCTATGAATGTCATAGTATGTGATTTTTATCGTATTGATCGTCTTCCGGTATTGTTTTTGTTCTTCCGCTGCCTCTCCGAGAGGCGTGATCAGGATCCCAACACAAGATCCACTACTACTCTAGCTACCGGAACCAGAAGAGCCAGAACCCGACTTCTACTTTAACTGCTGACCATGGGGTCGAAACCTCTGACGGCCAGACTGCTGGTCCACCTGCTGCTGATGCTGCTGGGGCTGATGAGCTGACTGGGAGGACTGGGAAGACTGCGCTCCCCGAATAGCAGGACGACCACCTTGTGCTACCTGCTGTCTGCGAGCACGACGACTCCGCAAACCTTCCTCAATGTCGATGGCACTATCCACCGCCTCAGCATAGGTCTTGGGCTTACTGGTCAACACCATCTGATACAACTCTTCGTTCAAGCCCTCAAGAAATATAGTCCGCTTGGCCCTCTCACGGCCAAAAACATGGGGAACGTACGCCAACAGAGAAGAAAACTTTCTAGCATACTCCCGAACAATCATGGAACCCTGCTCCAGATGGTCGAACTCCCGCTCCCGGGCGTTCACATAAGACTCGGGCACATACTCTTGCCGGAAGGTCACGCAAAAACTGTCCCAAGAGATCCCAACACCGGTCTCTAACAAGGTACTCGAAGCGCCTCGCCACCAGCGCTCTGCAGCCTTCCTGAGCAAGAGGGTCGCTAAACTCAGCCGAAGATCATCATCATACTGCACCCGATCGAAAAGACCAATAATATTCCTGAGCCACGAGTCCGCATCCTCACTGGACTCATCACCATTAAAGACCGGAGGGTTCATCCTCTGAAACTGTTCTATAATGATGGATCTATTTACACAGATCCAGTTCTGAGTTTTGAATTACACAAAACCTGTTATTGTGTTTCTAACAATTCTACTTAGTGTACAGATGTTAGCTATTGAAGAACACTGTCCAGTCGTGAGGAGAAAAGATAAAGTTCTCAACTAGTTTGATTTATCACTTAAACGGCAGCTGGATTGGCAATGGAGACGTCCAAAGTTGAGTCAGTTGTTCGTAATTAAGCGGAGGTCAAATTAGATCAGCAGATGAGTTAATTTCAAAGAGAACTTGAATCAGCTGGAACAGAAACTAGGAAGAGTTTGTTGAAGAAAGGATCGAAGAAGAAGATGAACAGTAGAAGTTTGATCGTGTGAAGATTGAAGAAATCTGGTTCACTAAATATTTAAAGTCCGGAACCAGTTGTGAAGAACAAAAACCAGCTGGAGCGCTAACAAGATCTGGAATCAGCGATGATGACGTCAGCATGTCTAATGGAGGAAGCCGTGATCAGCAACGATGACGTCATCATTGTTGATTGGAAGAAGTTGTGACCATAAACGATGACGTCAGCAGCAAGCTACAGTACATTCAGCAGGAAGCTACAGTGATCAGTAGTTGAAGCAATCAGCAGTCGACAAGAAGCGCAAGAGTGGATCAGCGATGATGACGTCAGCAGTGATGTCATCATAATCAGCAGTTGGATCAAGACATAGCGCGAAGAAAAGATGGAATCAGCAGTGAGCTACAGTAGAACCAGTCGATGGTATTTGAAGTTAGCGATAGCAAAACGATGTCGTTTGGATAAATAGATACGACAGCGTTTTTCCTTCGCACTAAATGTTCAGTCGATGGATTTTGTGATGGAAATAACCAGCAGGTAGCTACAGTAGTTTGATAATCCAGTCGCAAGCTGATGTACCAGTCGCAAGCTACAGTGTACCCAGTCGCAGGCTACAGTGTTTTGCAATCAAGACGCAAAGAAACCAGACGCAAAGAAGTTGAAGAATGAACCAGACGCTGGTAGATAAATACTAATCAGAAGTTGCGAGGATGTGGAACCAGACGCAGCAGTCGAAGATACAACCAGTAGCAAAGCAGTTGATGAATCATTCTGGATGTCAACTGCTGAGCTTAATTCAAATGTTGAAGACGACAAAAAGCCTGCAAAAGAAAGGACACAAGGACAACTCCCTGTCGGTACTTCGCAGAACATATTTCAAACGGGAATAATTTGTGTCCAACGGATTAAAATTCAAACAGAGGCTTATATACGAGAAGAACGCCATTGAAGGGTAGTGCTACAGTGTTTTGCAATCAAGACGCAAAGAAACCAGACGCAAAGAAGTTGAAGAATGAACCAGACGCTGGTAGATAAATACTAATCAGAAGTTGCGAGGATGTGGAACCAGACGCAGCAGTCGAAGATACAACCAGTAGCAAAGCAGTTGATGAATCATTCTGGATGTCAACTGCTGAGCTTAATTCAAATGTTGAAGACGACAAAAAGCCTGCAAAAGAAAGGACACAAGGACAACTCCCTGTCGGTACTTCGCAGAACATATTTCAAACGGGAATAATTTGTGTCCAACGGATTAAAATTCAAACAGAGGCTTATATACGAGAAGAACGCCATTGAAGGGTAGTGCTGTTGCAGTAGATGTTGGTTGCACAGTGCACAAACAGAGGGAAGAAAAATAGAAGTACGAAGCAGTCGACCACCATTAGAGAGGAGCTTACTACGAGCGTCGACTGCTGAGTTCTAACCAGCTTTTGTAGAGCAACTTCCCAGTGTGTGAGATATATTTCAAGAGTTGAGCGTTCACTGTAAAAATCTCACACACACAGATTCACTCGCACATTTTTTAGAGTTGTGCGTAATTGATTAGCGAGTGAATAAAAACCCAAATGCTCAGTTCCCGTCCAAGCACGAAGACGTTAAACTCTGTGTATGTAGTCTTTGAACAGAGACGTTAAACAAGTTCTAAGTGAACAGCCGAGGGCTGGTAGAGTCTAGGAGTTCTCGCAGCTGCTGGTTGCGGGATCGGGTCTGTACACGATGTATAGATCAAATCTTCTAGTGGAACCTTCCGAGGTGGAAGAAGGGGAGACGTAGAACATTGAAGTCCGAACTTCCATAAAAAAATCGATATAGTATTGTATTCTGTTATTTACTTTCGCATATGCACTTATTTAGCACGCATAACAGATATCACACTAGCACATAGCAAACAGATTTCATATGCTGATTTTACAGAAATCTATTTGAACAAAGTTGTTTTAAAATATTAGGATTCAGTTCTGGTGTTTTTCGCATGATTTTAATTCATACCATATCTGTCTCCGGTGCTCTGTGTATATTTTTCAAGAACCAGAGGTATTGCACCTCCTTTAAATAGCAGTGCAAAATTTTCAATGTTTCAAAGCAGCCCTGCTAAGTGTTTAAATCGGTACTAACATATAACAACATCCATCCGCTCTACCGGGGAAGCAAGTCACCAACTTCCTCCTCCTCATCGTGCCTACTACCAGAGCGACTAGGAGCGCTACGCCGATCCTCGTTCTGTCCTGCCGATTCCTCAAACTGCCCCTACCTCTACCACGACGTCTAGGCGGCATCTACGAAAACACTCAACAAGATCAAGCAAAACAGAACAGATACAGCATAGATAGCACATAAATATGCAGCACGTAATCACATAGCCAAGCACATGCAACACACGACACTGTGCCTAGACTCAAGTGTGATCAAAGAAGTCGAGCTTATCCCAGCTTAAGCTCTGATACCAAAATGTCAGGCCTCGTGCTCTTAACAGAGTAAAGTCATACAAACACAAGCGGAAGCTATCAAAAAGTGGATAAAAATTTTCGCTTTTGTCCTGACAGGTTAAAACAATATAATTTAAAATAGTGTGATACTCAAAATAAATATCCCAGTTTATAAAAACAACTAAACATCACAATCAGTATAGCATATGAGTACAAGTATCAGACTCCAACCACAAAGTACAACAACAAAGCACAGGACATCCCCTGGCTAACAGTACTGATACATAAATTTGCTATACGCAACTGGGACACGCTAACCATCTCCTAGGGCAACACCAGCTGGGTTAAAACCACGACCAGCTGTAAAACCTGGGTTCCCTGAAAACAGCACAAACAAGGAAACAAACCAAGCCCCAGAGGGACATGGGGTCAAACCCCAGTACGGAGAGCAAAGAAAATAGCTAAAGAAAGGCATAAGATAAAAATGCAAATACTATGCGTGCAATCGAGGCTACCACCGAACACCGGGAGCCAAAGAATTCCGGAAGTTGCTCAACAACCAAAAATCAGGTGCCATAATATGAGGTGTGAGAGCTACTCACTCCGCCCATATACATACTCAACCTGCGGTCACCCAACCCATAAGGTGTGAGAGCTACTCACTCCGCTCATGGTGGCCAATCACACCAGCAGGGAGAAAGCACGTGAGGTGTGGGAGCTACCCACTCCGCCCACAATTCTTCACCTTAACACATACAATTCAGGCAGTACAAGGCACGACAATAAAGAGATCTGAATGCACAATGATAACGAGTGTATGCAAATAAACAGCAGGCAGCAACAATGCGCAGCATACACAAAAAAACACACAGCAATCACTTAACATATCCAGTAGCACTAAAGTGTATGTTAGATGTGATAGTGGGTATGACGGCTATCATGAAACACATCTAATAGTCACTGTGTAATCTGAACATGTTCCTAGTCGATTGGGCCGTCAAAATGAGGATAAGGCCGCCCGAGTTAGAGACTAGTATCTGCGATGCGAAGTACCATGTTTCATTGGTAGGGAACATTGTGATGTTCTGAGCATGCAGATAGATAGTGACCTAGTGATCTATCGAACTACCCTCCTTCGGACTTTCCAAGTGGTTACCATTTGTCGAGTGGATAAGTCCAAGGTCTTGGTTGTACTGATTAGTCCTCACGACTCGAAACATCATTGAGACTCTACATGATAGGCGTCTCACTTTGACCCGTTTGCCGACTCACTTGGGGTCGTAAGGCGTCGGGATTGGGTGAGACTCCGATGCATTTAGGAGTCGATGCATCGTTGTCGAGGATTCACCGCTCGCAGACATGCGTGGATATCCTATGCTATCTGAGGGGATAATAGTGTATAAATCTCTGGCCAGAGTACTAGAAGTGTTTTAGGTAAATGTGTTTACCTAGTTACACTCGCGATGTCACTATTCGATCTCCAAGATGTATGCATAGCTATCGGATCTATAGCGACTCTCGATTTACCAATGGTCGTTGATCTGATCGGGATATATGGATTGAAAGGACCGTACTGTACGCTAACCACGACCAACTGGTTCTTGTAGGCACTATCAGTGATACCTAGGGGATCATGGGACGATGTTGCTAGACGCTTTACCATGATCCGATGGACAAGTCCGGAATTGTGATTCTGGAGCCGCAATGGTTGTGGGCCCACGGCTAGCTGTATCCCTGAACCATTGAGGGTCACACAAGTACTGGATTCGAGATTCCCGCACGGATACTCAGCTCAATGTGTTGAGCACGAGAAGAGGATTTTGGGGAGTGCGACTTCCTAAAAGTCAACTTGGGTCAAATCGAGATTTCCCGACGTTGAGGGGCAAAACGGTCATTTTGCACTGGGGTTCTGAAAAATGGTTTTTCAGATCATAGTATTCAGTTTTGGAAACTGAGTCGATCGGTCCGATCTGATCAGCGATCGGGGCTACGATGAAGTCACAGTGGTGGGGCTGAACCGAATGTTCACCCGTTGGACCCGTGCCCGTTGGGCCGGTCCAAGCCTACCACTTAGTCTATTTAATTAGACTTAGGAGACTTCATAATAAATTAACTCACAACCTAACCCTAAAGCAAGCGCCGTCCCTTCCTCCTCTCCAAAAGCCGCCGCCGCCGCCGTGCACCGCCGCCGCCGCCGCCTCGAGTCGCCGGAATTCATTCCGGCCAATTCGACGAGGAGAATCCGTCCGTGCAGATCTCGTCAGGCCTTCTAGTGCAGGCTGACGAAGGAGTGTCGAATCCGGTCGTGGACCTGATTGGCGTTATCTACCGCAATCTACCGTGAAGAGCCGGCGTTATTGTAATTCCGGTTGGAGCCAGGCACAAGTGCCAACAAGGTATTCCTATTAAACACCCTATGAATGTCATAGATGTGTATTAGTTTTCGTATTGATCGTCTCCCGGCATATAATTTTCTGTTCTTCCGCTGCCTCGCCGAGGGGCGTGATCCGGATCCCAACAATACAAATATACCTCTATGGCAGTTCCAGCTTCATCTTTGTCTAATTTTATTGACGAGCTCATTGGGGTCGCAGCAGCTGAACAGTTGTCCATGCCAAATTTCTTCAGTAGTTCTTTCGTGTATTTTGCTTGATTAATGAAGATTCCATTTTCAAGCTGTCTCACTTGTAATCCCAGAAAGAACGTCAGCTCGCCCATCATGCTCATCTCAAACTTGTCCTGCATCAACTTAGAAAATTTCTGGCATAGCTTGGGGTTAGTTGACCCAAATATGATATCATCTACATAAATTTGTACTAACAGGACATGATCAGATTTGATAAATTTAAACAATGTCTTATCGACAGTGCCTATAACAAAATTATACTCAATCAAAAATTTTGAAAGTGTATCATACCAAGCTCTGGGTGCTTGCTTCAATCCATATAGAGCTTTATCCAGTTTGTAAACGTGTTCTGGATATGTATGATTAACGAAACCAGGAGTTTGTGCAACATACACTTTCTCAGATAAGATGTCATTTAGAAAGGCACTCTTCACATCCATTTAAAAGACTTTGAAGTCTTTGTATGCAGCATATGCAAGAAACATGCGGATGGCTTATAATCTGGCTACTGGTGCAAAAGTCTCATCAAAGTCTAAACCTTCCATTTGTCTAAATCCTTGAGCTACCAGTCTAGCTTTGTTTCTAATTACTACGCCATCTTCATTTAGCTTGTTCCTAAAGACCCATTTAGTTCCTATTACAGAATGCTTAGTAGGTCTAGGGACTAATTGCCATACATTATTTCTTTTAAATTGACTAAGTTCTTCTTGCATTGATCTATCCAGCTCGGGTCAGCTAAGGCTTCTTCTGTCAGGCCTCGTGCTCTTAACAGAGTAAAGTCATACAAACACACGCGGAAGCTATCAAAAAGCGGGTAAAAATTTTCGCTTTTGGCCTGACAGGTTAAAAAAATATAATTTAAAATAGTGCGATACTCAAAATAAATATCTCAGTTTATAAAAACCACTAAACATCACAATCAGTATAGCATATGAGTACAAGTATCAGACTCCAACCAAAAAGTACAACAACAAAGCACAGGACATCCCCTGGCTAATAGTACTGATATATATAAATTTGCTATACGCAACTGGGACACGCTAACCACCTCCTGGGGCACCACCAGCTGGGTTAAAACCACGACCAGCTGTAAAACCTGGGTTCCCTGAAAACAGCACAAACAAGGAAACAAACCAAGCCCCAGAGGGACATGGGGTCAAACCCCAGTACGGAGAGCAAAGGAAATAGCTAAAGAAAGGCATAAGATAAAAATGCAAATACTATGCATGCAATCAAGGCTACCACCGAACACCGGGAGCCAAAGAATTCCGGCAGCTGCTCAACAACCAAAAATCAGGTGCCATAATATGAGGTGTGAGAGCTACTTACTCCGCCCATATACATACTCAACCTACGGTCACCCAACCCATAAGGTGTGAGAGCTACTCACTCCGCTCATGGTGGCCAATCACACCAGCAGGGAGAAAGCACGTGAGGTGTGGGAGCTACCCACTCCGCCCACAATTCTGCACCTTAACACATACAATTCAGGCAGTACAAGTCACGACAATAAAAGAGATCTGAATGCACAATGATAACGAGTGTATGCAAATAAACAGCAGGCAGCAACAATGCGCAGCATACACAAAACAACACACAGCAATCACTTAACATATCCAGATCTCACACATTATCTCTGCCAATTCCAAGCTATGACAAGCTCAAATCCGTACCTTATACTTCTGTGAAATAATTTTCCACAATACTAGGCCTGAGAAATCTGATTCCAACCTGTTAAACATACGCAAGATACAGGGAATCATCAACAACAACTCACGGCCAACCACAGAAAACACAGCTGGGAGTTCCACGCTCAACCAGCAACTAACACCCTAATACAACTCAACAGGGAGCTAAATCACAGCTAGGAAACGAGATCTCAAAACTAAAACCGAAGGCTACCTGCACGAACAAACACACTACCGAAGATAGCAGCTTTGTGATCTCAATCCAGCGAATGATAGACTCCGAAACTAGTATAGGGTGAAAGAGCTTTCCAAGAGGAGTCCAACGCTACCTCAAGAGAAAGAAACGATGGCCGGAAGCGACGGGAAATTACCGAAGAAGCTCACGGTGAACAGTAGCCGAGGGTTTGAGAAACAAAGAACAAAATCGGGAAATATTTCTCTAAGTATGGGATCTGGTGGAATAAAACGAATCCAAGCCTTGCTCCTTAAATAAGCGCGAGAAATCTGTTTAATTATTCCACCGACAGAAACAGATCCCACCTGTGAGACCTTGAAATTGTATTAAGGATTAATTGTTGAATAAATAGGGTTTTAGTGATTTCTGGTGATTCAGATTTCATTTTGAATGTTTGGGTTGCATTTTTGGGTCGGGAATCACATTTGGAACAATTCTGGAAATTTTGATATTTTCGAAATTTTGGTGAAATCTGGTAGCAGATTTGATGATGTAAGCATTGCGTGTTAACGTTGTGTGGATGACGTAAGCGTTGCTGGTTTGAGATATCTGTTCGAAGTTTGTGAAATCTGGGCGCTTAGCGTTTTGCTTGATACGCCGTCGTTTCATGAGATCTGTTTTGCGTTAAGATGTAGAGATCTGGTTCTAGCGTGTTTTGGTTAAGGATCGAAACGCTGTCGTTTGGATAAGTAAGAACGGTGTCGTTTTGGTTAGCGCGAGTTGGAGAGATCTGGTATAGAGTTTGCGTGAGATCTGTTGTGTATTGCGAGTTGTGAGAACAGATGTCAACGATTGGTCAACTCTCCTGTAGCGCGTTCCAGAGTTTAGAGTTGTGATCAGATCTGCTGACGTGGAGCGTTGGATTCAGATTTGATGACGTGTTCAGAATTCTCCCGCGTTTGTGTTTAGTGTTCCAGACTTCACCGTGGCGCTGTGCGTTGTTGTGTTAGTGTTAGAGAGTTTCCAGCTTTCAGCGTTTAGACCAGATTCCTCCGTGGTATTGATGCGACGTCGTTTTTGGGGATTTTGTTGGTATAGCGCGCCAGTGTTGTGAGATCTATTTTGTCGGTGGGTTAATTAAACAGATCTCCCGCGCCTATTTATTAGAAGCGTTGGCTTCGTTGTATTCTACCAGACCCCATACTTAGCAAATATTTCTTATCTTCGTTCTCTGTTCCCAAACCCTCGACTACTGTTCACCGTGAGCTTCTCTGGTAGATTCCCGTCGATTCCGGCAATCGTTTTTCATGTTTGAGGTAGCGTTGGACTCCTCTTGGAAAGCTCTTTCACCCTATACCAGTTTTAGAGGCTAGAGTTTGCTGGGGAGAGATCGCGAAGCTACTGCTCTCGGTCGTGAGTTGTGCGTGCAGGTTGGAGTCAGTATTCTCAAGCTTTGTATTTGGTAATTGTTGCTCAGTGTTAAGGTACGGATTCGAGCTTGTTACAGCATGAGGTTGGCATGAGTAAATGCAGTGATGGATGTTTGTTGTTTACGTGTATGGCTGCCAGTGGTTACTGTCTGTTGTTATATGCATACACGCATTTGCATCTCTTGCATTTCATATCTCAGTTGTATCGTATCTTGTACTTCGGCAGTTGTGCCTTGTTGTATTTGCTGTTGTTTCTTACCAGGTTGGAGGACGAGCGGGTAACTCCCGTATACCTCATCTCCCTGCTGGGATCTGTTAGCCACTATGAGCGGAGTGGGTAGCTCCCACATCTCATGAGTTGGGCAATAGCAGGTAGAGTGATTGATGCACCTGGTATTGGTGAGCGAGTAGGGGTGAGTGGGTAACTCCCACATGTCCTACACTCACAGTGGCCACCTATCCGTTGCAGATATGATTGAGCTATGCTTTGAGTTCCTTGGCTCCCTTGTTGGTCGTAGCCTCCAGTTGTTATCGGTTGTCTCATGCATAACATTTGCATTTTATTTATGTTGTATCTTTGCTGTTTATTTGCTCTCCGTACTGGGGTTTGACCCCAATGTCCCTCTAGGGCTTGGTTTGTTTCCTTGTTTGTATTATTTTCAGGGAACCCAGGTTTTACCGCTGGTCGTGGCTTTAACCCAGCTGGTGGTGCCCCAGGAGGTGGTTAGCGTGTCCCAGTGCGTATAGCATATATATATATATGTGTGTATCAGTTAGCCAGGTGGATGCCCTGTGCTTCGTTGTTGTATTCTGATGTGGAGTCTGATATGTTTATTTGTATTGATGCTATACTTGCTTTTGTTGGTTTTGTAAACTGGGAACTTATTTTGAGTATCGTTCTATTTTAAATTATATGTTTTAAACCGTCGGGCCTAAAAGCGAAAATTTTACCCACTTTTTGATAAGCTTCCGCATGTGTTTGGGTTTTTACTCGGTTGTGAGCACGAGGCCTGACATTTTTGGTATCAGAGCTTAAGCTGGGATAAGCTCAATTTCTTTGATCACACTTGAGTCTAGGCACAGTGTTGTGTGTTTCATGTTCTTGACTTATGTGACTACGTGCTGCATATTTGTGTTATATGCTTTCTATGCTGTATCTGTTCTGTTTTTCCTTATCCTGTTGAGTGTATTTTAGATGCCGCCTAGACGTCGTGGTAGAGGTAGGGGGCAGTTCCAGGAGTCAGGAGGTCAGAACGAGGATCAGTATAGTGCTCCTAGTCGTACTCATGAGAGTAGCGAAGAAGGGGAAGCTGAGGCTCCGCCGGCTCTGGTGGAGAGAATGGATGTTGTTATAGCTCGATTTCAGAGAAAGAACCCTCCTGTCTTTAATGACGACGAGTCGAGTGAGGATGCTGATTCGTGGCTCCATAACGTCATTCATCTTTTTGATCGAGCTCAGTATGACGATGGACTCCGGTTGAGGTTAGTGACCTTGTTGCTGAGGAAGGCCGCAGAGCGCTGGTGGCGAGGCGCGTCTAGTACCTTAGTGGAGACTGGAGTTGGTATCACTTGGGACACTTTCTGTGAGACCTTCAGGCAGGAGTATATCCCCGATTCGTATGTGGCTGCCCGTGAGCGGGAGTTTGAGTTTTTGGAGCAGGGCTTGATGACTGTGCGCGAGTATGCTCGCAAGTTTTCTGCGTTGTTGGCTTATGTTCCGCACGTTGCTGGTTGGGAGAGGGCCAAGAGTATCAGATTCTTGGAGGGCTTGAATGAAGATTTTTACCAGAGTGTCTTGACGAGCAAGCCCAAGACGTATGCTGAGGCCGTTGATAGTGCTATCAACATTGAGGAGGGCATGAGGAGCCGTCGTACGCGCAGAGCGCAGGTAGCGCAGGCAGTGCAGGGTGGTAGACCTGTTGGTCAGGGAGCTCAGTCATCTCAGAGTTCTCAGTCCGCTCATTATCCCCAGCAGCAGCAGCAGGTGGCTCAGCAGTCCGGCCGCCAGAGGTTTCGACTCCGCGGTCAGCAATGTGCTTTGACGAGCAAGCCCAGACGTATGCTGAGCCGTTGACTAGTGCTATCAACATTGGAGAGGGCGATCGAGGAGCCGCGTACGCGCAGAGCGCAGGTAGCGCAGGCAGTGCAGGGTGGTAGACCTGTTGGTCAGGGAGCTCAGTCATCTCAGAGTTCTCAGTCCGCTCATTATCCCCAGCAGCAGCAGCAGGTGGCTCAGCAGTCCGGCCGCCAGAGGTTTCGACTCCGCGGTCAGCAATTTAAGAAAAAGTATGGTTCAGGGTCTTCCGGTTCAGGCAGCTCGAGTAGCAGCGGTTCTCGGGCGGAGTTTTGTGGCTTTTGCGGTGGAAAGCATCCTTCCACGTAGTGTGTAGGTGTGCAGGGCTCCTGCAACCTTTGTGGTCAGTACGGGCATTTTGCGAGAGTGTGTCCGTCAGCTGGATCACAGCAGACCGTGGCCCAGGCTCAGGGTCGTGGAGGTCAGTCTAGGGGCCGTTCTCAGTAGTTTCAGCAGCCCCGTTTGGGTGAGACTCCATTTAGACCGTTTCAGCAGCCTGGCCCTTCGCGCTTTGGGCAGTCGTCTCAGCCTTTCTTCCCAGGACCCCAGCATGCCCAGGTTAACGCTATCACGAGGGAGCAGGCCGAGGAGACACCGAGCCGGGTGATTGGAGGTACATGTCTTGTCTTTGACTTTCCTGCTCGTGTGTTGTTTGACACCGGTGCATCGCATTCGTTTATTTCTGATTCGTTTATTGTTGAGCATGGTCTGTGTACCGTTCCTTTGCGTGATGCTGTTTCTGTTTCTACCCCTGGTGGTGTGAGCCTGTTCTCCCAGGAGGTTTTGTTGGATGGTGTGTTGCGGTTTGGTGAGCATGTTTTGTTAGCAAACTTGATCCGTTTGATGCTTTGGTATTTCGATTGCATAGTTTGAATGGATGTGCTGTCCAAATATAGGGCCTCCGTGGACTGCTTCCATGGGATCGTGCGCTTTAGGCCTTTGTCTGGCGAGAAGTGGGACTTCTACGGCCAGGATTCACGATCGAAGATTCCGTTTGTTTACGCGATGGAGATGTTTAGCTTGTTGTCTCTGGGGAATGCTGGCTTTATGATATATGCTTTGGATGCGTCTTCTTCTTCCAGTGTTCAGCTTAGTGACGTTTCCGTGGTGCGACACTTCCCTGACGTGTTTCCGGAGGAGATTCCTAGTTTTCCTCCGAGACGGGAGATAGACTTCAGCATAGAGCTGGTGCCTGGCACAGCTCCGATTTCTCATGCCCCGTATCGTCTGGCGCCTACGGAGTTGAGAGAACTCAAGGTACAGTTAGATGATTTGCTGGAGAAAGGTTTTATCCGACCCAGTATGTCACCTTGGGGAGCGTCCATATTGTTTGTGAAGAAGAAGGATGGCTCAATGCGGATGTGCATTGATTTTCGCTAGTTAAATAAAGCCACTGTTAAGAATAAGTACCCGTTACCGAGGATCGATGATCTGTTTGACCAGTTGCAAGGGTCCGCTGTTTACTCGAAGATTGATCTTCGTTCCGGATACCATCAACTCAGAGTGAGGGAACAAGATGTCGCGAAGACTGCGTTTCGTACGAGGTACGGACATTTTGAGTTTTTGGTGATGCCGTTTGGGTTGACCAACGCGCCTGCAGTCTTATGGATCTGATGAACCGGGTTTTTAGAGAGTTCATAGACCAGTTTGTAATTTTTTTTATTGACGACATCTTGGTTTACTCGAAGACTCCAAGGGAGCACAAGGAGCACTTGGAAATGGTTCTTCAGAGGTTGAGAGAGAACCAGTTGTATGCGAAATTTTCCAAGTGCGAGTTTTGGTTAGATCGCGTGGTATTTCTGGGTCATGTCATTTCAGCGGATGGCATTTCTGTGGATCCCAGTAAAGTGGATGCTGTTTTGAACTGGGAGCGACCAAGAAATGTGTCTGAGATTCACAGTTTCTTAGGTCTGGCTGGCTATTATCGTCGCTTCATTGAGGGATTCTCTAGTATAGCGAAGCCGATGATCCAATTGACCCAGAAGGATAGGCGGTTTGTTTGGACTGAGCATTGTGAGAATGCGTTTCAACTGCTCAAGGAAAAGTTGAATACTGCGCCTGTGTTGGCTTTGCCTGTTAGAGTAGATGCCCAACTAGCCAACTTGTGGCGTGTGGTTTTATAGACTCTTGTATATGACAATCTTTATATATGATATTTAGTACCAGTATGCTGATTTTAATGTTTTTGAGAAAATAAAATGATTGAGGTGTCGGGTGGCTACCGTATCCTCGACTCCCTGCGGTGAGGTTTGTCGATTGCTCTGAGGTTTGTTTGGGTAGCTCACACCCCTCAGCTAGCATGAATGGCACCAGTGGGTTGAGATTGAAAGATTATATTGCAAGCTATTGGTACTGCATGTGAAGGGCATGGGTAGCACCCATGGTTGCACTTGCGTTGTGGCCACTACTTTATTGATTCACTGCCGAACTTTGGGCGTGGATTGTTGTTGATACCTGATGAGTTTTCATGGTACCCAGATCATGCATTGCACGCTTGAGATATTGCATGTTTTATATGTTAGCTGGTTTTATAGATGCTCTTCGTACTGAGGTTTGACCTCGTTTTATTTTCCCATTTTTGGGTTGCGTTGGTCTGTGTTGGCCTTTGCAGGATCTTCAGGTAATCCAACTGGACCGAGTGGAGCGTCAGCTGGTAGATCCCCGTTTTGAGTCCAAGTTATATATGCTATGTATTGAACCAGGGGATGCCCTGCGTGATTATGTATTTGGGGATCTTGTTAGAGTAGATGCCCAACCAGCCAACTTGTGGCGTGTGGGTTTTATAGACTCTTGTATACGACAGTTTTTATATATGATATTCGCATTTCTTTATGGCGTTCTTTATTTTCATTATGCTATATAATGTTAACAATTGTGTTGGATAAAGACCTAGAATGCACCATAGTGTATGTTAGATGTGATAGTGGGTATGACGGCTATCATGAAACACATCTAATAGTCACTGTGTATTCTGAATTAGTTCCTAGTCGATTGGGCCGTCAAAATGAGGATAAGGCCGCCCGAGCCTGAGACTAGCATATGCGATGTGAAGTACCATGTTTCATTGGTAGGAAACATTGTGATGTTCTGAGCATGCAGATGGATAGTGACCTGGTGATCTATCGAACTACCCTCGTTCGGACTTTCCAAGTGGTTACCATTTGTCGAGTGGATAAGTCCGAGGTCTTGGTTGTACTGATTAGTCCTCACTACTCGAAACGTCATTGAGGCTCTACATGATAGGCGCCTCACTTTGACCCGTTTGCCGACTCACTTGGGGTCATTAGGCAGCGGGATTGGGTGAGGTCCCGATGCATGTAGGAGTCGATGCTTCGTTGTCGAGGATTCACCGCTCGCTCTCATGCGTGGATATCCTATGTTATTTGAGGGGATAATAGTGTATAAATCTCTGGCCAGAGTACTGGATGTGTTTTAGGTAAATGGGTTTGCCTAGTAACACTCGCGATATCACTATTCGATCTCCAAGATGTATGCATAGCTATCGGATCTCTAGAGACTCTCGATTTACCAATGGTCATTGATCTGATCGGGATATATGAGTTGAAAGGACCGTACTGTACGCTAACCACGATCAACTGGTTCTTGCAGGCACTATCAGTGATACCTAGGGGATCATGGGGCGATGTTGCTAGGCGCTTTACCATGATCCGATGGGCAAGTCCGAAATTGTGATTTCGGAGCCGCAATGGTTGTGGGCCCACGGCTAGCTGTATCCCTGAACCATTTAGGGTCACACAAGTACTGGCATGATTCCCGCACGAAAACTGAGCTCAATGTGTTGAGCACTTGAGGAGGATTTTAGGAAGTGCGACTTCCTAAAAGTCAACAGGGGTCAAATTGCGATTTCCAACTGTTGAGGGGCAAAACTGTCATTTTGGACTAGGTATCTGAAAAATTGTTTTTTGCATCATAACATTCAGTTTTGGAAACTGAGTCGATCGGAGTTATGATGAAACCGTGGTGAATTAAACGAGCCTAATGTTCATATGGACCTGGGTTTGACCCAAGTCCATTGGGCCGGTTCAAGCCCATCTACCATCTTTATTAATTAAGTTGGTTAGGGCTTAATTAAGACACAACATAACAACTAACCCTAGCCTCCTCCACCTCTCCTCCCTCACGGCCACGCGCCGCCGTCCGCGCCACCACGCGCCGTCGCCCCGTGATCGGACTTGCTCCGATCGTCGTGCTGAGGAGATTCCGTCCGTGATAATATCCGTCAAGTCTTCTAGTGCAGATTGATGGAGGAAGATTGATTCCGGTCGTGGACCTGATTGGAGGATCTACCGCCGCCTACCGAGAAAAGCCAGATTTTCCCTGTGATTTCTGGTTGGAGCCAGGCGCCTAGACGCCAGCAAGGTAACAAATCTATGAACACCCTATGTATTTTTGTAGATTTATATTGATGTATTGTACGCTTTTCGGGGCTATTTTTTATTTCCGCTGCGCCCCCGGGAAGTGGGATCCGGATCCGCCACCGTATGCCAACAGTGGTATCAGAGCACAGGCTCGGATCCTTCAATACATTATTGTGCCATAATTGCATGAATCTCGAATTTCAGAATTGAAATCAAAAATTTGTTGAAGATGGCCACGGCGCCACGGTGCATGTTGCGCGACCGATGCTTGCGTCACGCACCTGTTGCGCGATTGGTCGGCCGCTGCGCCGCGTGCTGGCCGTGCAAATTGTTGCATGCTGGCCGGCCGATGGCCAGCAGGCCATGGCGCAATCTGTTGTGCCATAATCGGGCGCTGCGCCCGCGGCCATGCTCCATACATCGCGCTGCGATGCGATGCCGCGCGCGGCCTTTTGCCGCGCGCTACATTGGCGGCCGCCGCCGCCGTGCGGCCGCCGTCCGACGATGTTCCGGCATCATTGCGACGGCTAATTTTCTTCTAGGTTTTGTTCGGGCCTGTCCCGGGCAGCTCATGAAGTTTTCGGGCCGATATTCGATATCGGGCCGATTTTGGTCGATTTTGAAATTTTGAGATTTTTGGGCCTAAAATTGTTTTAAGCCCAATTTAATGCCATTAAAATTGCAAAATATTATTTTAGTTATGAAATATGATTTTATAATTAAAATATGATTTTGTTGATTAAAATATGATATTATCGACAAAATGCGATTTTATTATAAAATGCGATTTTATAATTAAAATATGATTTTGTGGGTAAATAATTTGATTATTTAAATTTATGCATATTAATTAGATTGATTGCATGTTTGGGATGATCGAGAGCCGTGCCCAATATGTTAGGTGTATGCTTTAGGTTTTGCGATTTCGGTTGTATTTAATATTGTTGATTATCATTTAAAGTGGGCCTGTTTGTGGCCCGTTCCCACCCCTTAAAATTGTATCCCTTACTTGTCATGGCAATTTAAATGTAAATTACTAGATTTAGTGGGAGGACAATGTGAAGACGGTGGACATGACGATCAAAGATATTGAAGACCGAAGATCTGTAAAATCGGAAGCAATTATAATAGGATTGCATTGCATATTGCATTTCACATTTTCAAAAATAAAATCCCTCGTTTTAAATACGATTTAAAACTGATATCAAGATTAAAAGTTTATTCGATAAACTAAAGGGAATTTAAATCTGTTTAAATCATCCCTACCTTCCATCAATAATGGGTGTACGCCGATGTTACCCGCATACATGGCCCGGCTCATATTATTGAGGGGGTTATGTATGCCGGAAAGCTGTCCACGCCATTGACAATTGTTGTGAGTCGGTTGGAACTCCCTTTAACGTTGGCTCATATTATTGGGGACGTTAAGGGACCTTCCTTCACGACTCAACATTGATGGGTCATATTGACACGTGATAGTAAACGGCGTCATATTATTGGGCCCTTACTGGACGTGAGGTGAATACATGGAGGTTGCACCGGTTGCAATTGGAAACTACCTTTTGGGGGTCACGGTTGGCTGATATTATTCGGGACCATGATCGCTCGATTGGACTCTGTGTACCCCCTAAGGAAACTTGTTTTCCCGATTTCATTAGAGGGTGGTGAAATCGTTAAAATAGTGGGAGAGTAATTCATAAAACTAAATGACAATGTTTTATGTCTTAGCGATTTTCTTATATAGTTAGTGATGCATGTCTGTTTTCTTTTCAGTATTACTACTTACAAAATGTCTTCGATGAAAAACTCACTCACTGCTATACTGGATAGCAACAAGTTCACCGGTCTGAACTACCAAGACTGGCTTCGAAACCTCAACATTGTGTTGGCTTCGGAGAAACTTCTTTATACGATATAGAAGAGCCCTCCGAAGGAAGCCCCTGCCGATATTAGCCCTGAGGAGCTGGTTACGCTTAAACAATGGTGGGACGACGAGCTTAAGACTCGATGCTATGTGATGGCATCGATGTCCAACGAAATGCAACGGCGCTTTGAGAAGACGAAGTATGCTGCTGACATACTCTTTCATCTCAAGGAACTGTATGGGGAGAACTCTCGACATGAGAGGTTCACCGCTGTCAAGGAGCTTATGACGAGCCGCATGCGTGATGGGACTTCGGTCAGCGAGCATGGGGTTCGTATGATTGGGCTCGTTGAAAAGCTGGCGGGCCTTGATATCACACTTCCACATGAGCTGTCTGTGGATGTACTTCTCCACTCACTACCCGCTGCATTCGACCCCTTTGTGGTCAACTTCAACATGAACAAGCTGGAAGCCACCCTTGAAGAGGTGGTGAACATGCTGCCCAGCCTCAAGTGGGTCTCACCCTCTCTAAGACGTCGACTTCTTGTCATCACCTGCAAATCATTGCAGATATGAGATCCACATCCAGTATCAAGTATCCAAGAAGTCGAATTAAGAGACATATTTATTTCAATATAGAACATACCTTTTGCAGTTCGCAACTGCTCGAGGTACTCCTTGCAGTTCCTCCTCCAATGCCCAGGCTTGTGGCAGTGGTGGCAAACATCCTCGGACTTGTTTGGCTTGGAAGCCTTTGCCTTGGGCTTCTTGGTGGGCTTTTCCTCCTTTGCAGGGTCAGAACGCTTCTTACCCTTGCGTCTGGGCCCCTTCTTCGCAGA
>KV012122.1:11736-41105 GCA_001598015.1 Dorcoceras hygrometricum | reverse complement strand
GTCTAATAAACCCACACGCCACAAGTTGGCTAGTTGGGCATCTACTCTAACAAGTTCTATAGATCACCATGTCACTATCTATCTGCATGCTCAGAACATCACAATGCTCCCTACCAATGAAACATGGTACTTCGCATCGCAGATACTAGTCTCGAGCTCGGGCGGCCTTATCCTCATTTTGACGGCCCAATCGACTAGGAACATGTTCAGAATACACAGCGACTATTAGATGTGTTTCATGATATCCGTCATACCCACTATCACATCTAACATACGCTTTAGTGTAATCTAGGTCTTTACTCAATACAATTGTAAATCATTACACACATAATGAAAGTAAAGAATGCCATATAAAAGAATGCGAATATCATATATAAAGATCGTTTGTACAAGAGTCAATGAAAACCCACACGCCACAAGTTGGCTAGTTGGGCATCTACTCTAACAATTGATGCGACGTCGTTTTTGGGGATTTTGTTGGTATAGAGCGCCAGTGTTGTGAGATCTGTTTTGTCGGTGGGTTAATTAAACAGATCTCCCGCGCCTATTTATTTGAAGCGTTGGCTTCGTTGTATTCTACCAGATCCCATACTTAGCAAATATTTCTTATCTTCGTTCTCTGTTCCCAAACCCTCGACTACTGTTCACCGTGAGCTTCTCCGGTAGATTCCCATCGATTCCGGCCACCGTTTTTCATGTTTGAGGTAGCGTTGGACTCCTCTTGGAAAGCTCTTTCACCCTATACAAGTTTCAGAGGCTAGAGTTTGCTGGGGAGAGATCGTGAAGCTACTGCTCTCGGCCGTGAGTTGTGCGTGCAGGTTGGAGTCAGTATTCTCAAGTTTTGTATTCGGTAATTGTTGCTCAATGTTAAGGTATGGATTCGAGCTTGTTACAGCGTGAGGTTGGCATGAGTAAATGCAGTGATGGCTGTTTGTTGTTTATGTGTATGGCTGCCAGTGGTTACTGTCTGTTGTTATATGCATACACGCATTTGCATCTCTTGCATTTCATATCTCAGTTGTATCGTATCTTGTACTTCGGCAGTTGTGTCTTGTTGTATTTGCTGTTGTTTCTTACCAGGTTGGAGGACGAGCGGGTAACTCCCGTATAACTCATCTCCCTGCTGGGATCTGTTAGCCACTATGAGCGGAGTGGGTAGCTCCCACATCTCATGAGTTGGGCAACAACAGGTAGAGTGATTGATGCACCTGGTATTGGTGAGCGAGTAGGGGTGAGTGGGTAACTCCCACATGTCCTACACTCACAGTGGCCACCTATCCGTTGCAGATCTGATTGAGCTATGCTTTGAGTTCTTTGGCTCCCTTGTTGGTCGTAGCCTCCAGTTGTTATCCAGTGTCTCATGCATAACATTTGCATTTTATTTATGCTGTATCTTTGCTGTTTATTTGCTCTCCGTACTGGGGTTTGACCTCAATGTCCCTCTGGGGCTTGGTTTGTTTCCTTGTTTGTATTGTTTTCAGGAAACCCAGGTTTTACCGCTGGTCGTGGCTTTAACCCAGCTGGTGGTGCCCCAGAAGGTGGTTAGCGTGTCCCAGTGCGTATAGCATATATATATATGTGTGTATCAGTTAGCCAGGTGGATGCCCTGTGCTTCGTTGTTGTATTCTGATGTGGAGTCTGATACGTTTATTTGTATTGATGCTATACTTGCTTTTGTTGGTTTTGTAAACTGGGAACTTATTTTGAGTATCGTTCTATTTTAAATTATATGTTTCAAACCGTCGGGCCTAAAAGCGAAAATTTTACCCACTTTTTGATAAGCTTCCGCATGTGTTTGGGTTTTTACTCGGTTGTGAGCACGAGGCCTAACACCACCTGCAACGCTCGCTCGCGCTAAACAACGCTCAAACCCAGAAACAACGTCGCTCAAGACACGTCAGCAAATCTGGTCGAAGCAACACACTACAATGGATCCCACGCTACGTCATCAAATCTGGTCATTCAAACGCTAAACTCGCAATACAGATCTCTCCCTCAAGCGTTCACCAAAACGACGCCGTTGCAACTTATCCAAACGACATCGCTTCACCCTCAGCACAAGAACTTGCGGGCAGATCTCACAATCAGATCCTAGCGCTAAACGCATCACCAGATCTCTCCTAAACGACAACGTTTCCACCTCGCGCTACAGGAACGCTGACCCGCGTTGACATCTGATAAACAAACCAACCAGACTTCACCTCACGCAAACAGACCTCACGCTAGCGCTAAACCAATACGACGTCGCACCAACCCAAAACAAATCACGCTACCAGATTTCTCCCACACACGAGAAAATCCAGACTTCACAAAACGACGGCGTATGGTGATCTCGCGTTACCAAATACGCGATGCGACCAGATTTCTCAAGAAATCCGAACAGATCTCACAACAATCAGATCTCACCAAAAACGACCAGCTTTCACCCAAAAATCCAGATTTCTCACAAAACAGATTTCAAACCCAAAAACACGAAAACTTCCAGAATTTCTTAAAATGTGATTTCCGACCCGAAAATACAAACTAAACTTCCAAACAGGGATCTGAATCACCAGAAATCTCCAAAAACTGATTAATTCCAACAAATTAATCTTAATTACATTTCATGTCTCACATCTTCTATCAGATTTGGTTCTATATGCGATATGAATGCTGAATCAAAGTGATCATGCATGAGCTGGCTTCGTATGCGAACATGAGAGTGAATGTTACCTATGATCTGCTCCGGTGGATGATTTCTATTCCACCGAAGATCAGATCCGATTGGATTATCTCCCTGATCTGCTTGGATGCCTTTCTGGATTGCTTGATCTGGATTATCTGATAACAGTTGATAAGGGCTTTGTTGTTCCAGATTTTGATTAGATACCAATTGATAACTTGCATTGACAGCTTGGGCATCTGGAGCTGGTATGGATACTAATTGATTTGAATTATCTTGTGCATTTTTTGCTCCATCACCAATAGCTGGCACACTCGACGAGATCTATTCCTGTTGGTCAACGTTAGTCAAATCAATGACTACTGAGTTACTTGGCAGATCTGCTTGTGCGTTGTCTTGAGGTGTGTCCAGATCTGATTGGGGATCAGTTGTATGTCTTTGTTGTGGCACGTCATCTTCATCAAGGCTGGTTGATTCCAGACGTGAACACAACTCATGTAAGCTCGCAGCTGAATTTGATCGAAAGCTGGACTCATCGAACACAACGTGAGCTGATTCTTCAACAGTCAGACTTCGGTTGTTAAACACCCTATAGGCTTTGCTCACTTCTGAATATCCGAGGAATAAACCTGCATCGGATTTGGCATCGAAAGCTGTTAGGTGCTTTTTACCATTATTATGAATGAAACATATGTACCCAAACACCCTGAAATAAGATATATCAGGTTTCTTGCCACTCTAGATCTCATATGGGGTAACGCCATGGTTCTTATTAATCATAGATCTGTACTGAGTGTAGCAAGCTGTGTTAACTGCTTCTGCCCAGAATTTTTGTGAGATACCAGAATAAGCAATCATTGATCGAGCAGCTTCTTTTAAAGTTCGATTTCTCCTCTCAGGTAGCTCGTTCTGCTGAGGGGTTCTCGCTGCTGAAAGCTCATGCTTTCTTCCAATGTCGTCCAGATAAGAGGATAGTTTATAACTTAAAAACTCAGTTCCTCTATCAGATCTTATCCGGTTGACAGTACAAGATTTGTCATTTTTCAAACGTTTCAAAAGCTTAAACAGCTGGTCAGCGGTTTCAGATTTTGATTTTAAAAACAACACCCATTTAAATTTTTGTAAAATCATCAACAACAACTAGGGTGTAATTTGTTACCCCTAAGCTAGTTACGGGTATAGGACCAAAAAGATCCATATGTAAAAGCTCTAAGATTCGGGAAGAATGTTGACCGCTTTTCTTTTTAAAAGTAGATCGAATCTGTTTTCCAAGCTGACACACTTCACAAATCTTATCCTTAGAAAATTTTATTTTGGGCATACCAGAAACCAGTTCAAGCTTACTCAATTCGGCAAGGGTTAAAGTTCAGATGGTTCATTCTTTAATGCCACAGCCAGCTCTTGGAAGAGTTAGCTGCTAGGCAAAACTGTTCAGATCCCGTCTGCTCTGACCAATTGATAATGTAGGTATTCCCCGATCTTTTGCCTAACAATACAGTCAGACCATACGGACTCTGAACTGTGCGTGTGCTTTTCAAAGTTAATTGTATGACCATTGTCACACAGCTGACTTATACCAATTAAATTATAGCACAAATTTTCAACAACAAGAATATCAGATATGGAAATGTTACCATGGGTAAGCTTAACCTTACCCACAGTGTTATCGTAAGAGTTATCACCAAAAATAATTTTGGCTCCTTTGTGTTGTACCACATCTGACAGCAGCTTTGGATTACTCGTCATGTGCCTCGCACACCCGTTGTCCAGATATCAAATGATAGACTCATCTGCAGCTTTGTACCTATTGACCTGTAATCACGAAAAAAAATTTTGGTACCCAATTTTACTTGGGTCCAGATTGGATTACCCCCTTTCAGGACTCATACTTGAATTACTTTAACAGTCTTCCCAGTACGTGCGTCCATAAGGATACGTGCAGAAATGTTGTGAAATCTGTTGAGCTTTGGCTTAGTATGTGGACCATTCAGATCTCGTTTGGGCTGAACCTTTGCCCACACAGATTTGACCTTCTTAGAACCACGCCTGGAATGGTTGGGAACAGAAGACTTAGAACCAGATTTCGCCTTATCTTTCTCAAGTCTGTTCTTTAGACAGTCTTCCCAGTACGTGCGTCCATAAGGATACGTGCAGAAATGTTGTGAAATCTGTTGAGCTTTGGCTTAGTATGTGGACCATTCAGATCTCGTTTGGGCTGAACCTTTGCCCACACAGATTTGACCTTCTTAGAACCACGCCTGGAATGGTTGGGAACAGAAGACTTAGAACCAGATTTCGCCTTATCTTTCTCAAGTCTGTTCTTTAGCCAGCTTGGGTTGGAGTCTCAGGTCTGATATATCTGATACCAGCTTTGTCTTTTTGGTTCAGTTGCCCAGAGGTCTGGTCATCATACTTTACGGACTCATAAGCATTGTGTATCACACTGGCTTTGACAAAATTCATCTTTTTGAACTTGTCATATACCAGATCTGATTGAGTACTCGTTCCCTCAGAACTTCTTTCTCCAACGCTGAAACCTAAGCCAGATTTGTCGTTCAGTTGCTTTTGAATCTCATGCAGCTTGTTCAGGGAAACAGAAGACTTGGTCCAGAAGCTCATCACTTCATTTAACCTTTCGTTTTCAGATTTGAGCTCACAAGACATATTTCTCAAGAGATCATTCTCAATCATATGCTTACTCAACTCAGCCTTTTTAAACTGTCGGTATCCTCAAGCTGAGCAGTGCTTGATTCAAATGAACTATTTTTCAGACCATTGTTTTCAGCTTTGATTTCCTCAAATGTCTGAGATAGCTTACGGTACTCATGGACCATTTCATTTAGTGCGTTTATCAGGTCCTCTCGTGTAAATTCAGTACTGGAAAAATCAAATACCTCAGCTTCAGTAGTGGTCTGATTTTCCATCAAGCAGTGAACGTCTTCTGACTCACTTTCACTGGATGAGGAGCTGCTTGATGTAGAATCTGAATCTGAATTCGCCCAGTTCTTGTTACTTTCCTCAGCAACAAGTACTTTACGTTCGTTCTTCCGGTTTGGTCTATTATCAGATCTGGTCCTCATCCTTCTCTCTTTGGATCTTTCTTTGGATCTATCGTCTTTCATGTCCTCCTTCTTGGGCCTGTTACAATCTGCTGCAAAATTCCCTGGACGACCACAATTATAACAGTTCATATCAGTAGATATATTTCAGATTTGTTATAATTAAAAGAAGGGTTATAGATTTTCTCATGAATTTCCCAAACTTCTTGACGAAGAGGGACATGGCGTCGTTGCTTAGTTGTTCGGAAGACTTGCTAGTGCTTGGAGAGCACTGTTCTGAAGTTGTTGCAACTAGAGCTTTAGTTGGTTGGGAGGTAGACTGAAACAAACCAGACTCTAGAATTTTTTTATTTAAAACATATGCGGAAAAACATAAACTTAAAGTATGGCTCGTTCCCTTTTAAAACATTTCTAAATCATTTTCTTAACAAAACTTGAAATACAAATAAATAATTATTTTAAGTCATAAAAACCATCCGAACTGTTAAAAAAATACAACTGCATAAAACTACTGAAACTGAACATGTTTAAAACCAACGTCTGAAAAAATGTATAATGACAGAACTGAAACATAAAGGCGATCACGGGGTACTGCTGCAGCAGGAGCTCAGAGGTCCTCACCGCCAGTCGGGATATTCTCATCAGCAGGGTCATCACCCGCACCATTTAAACCTAGTGAGCCTAGAGGCTCAGCATGCTCTATCATATATCATAACAAAGTACATACTAATAAAATCGCATGCATGCACATATTTGTAATAAGATAACATTAAAACATGAATGTGTGCATGATCTTAAACATTGCTTCATACATTTCATATCGTACATACGTAACATAGACATACATAAGGCATGACATAACATAACATGAAAAACGTATGAGTCGTATCAGTGAATGTGAGCGGGCGTGTGACTGATCAGTCGAAATAACCAACGTACGTGGCGGTGTGGTTCACCCGACCTCGAGCCGGGATTCCTATATATCACACATCTATGCTTGCCACTTCACCATGTCGTGATCACATGGATCCATAGGCTTATAATCATACATTAAAACAGGGGATCCCCGGGCCCGGCTACCCAGCTAGCTCCCATCATTAAACTTTGCCGCATCACTTCAATCCCTCGGGTTTTATCTTAAAAGAGACATGCCTGATCATTTCATAAAATCTCATGATGCGTGCATTTCTTAAAATCATGCAATTTAAAAGCTTAGCCCGTCCCGTCAATGTATATTTAATCATTTCCTTTAAAACATTTACGTACATAGCATACTACATATATGATTAAATATATATTTACGGGCTTTTACATTTTTCTACTTCGGTCAAGGATTGGTTCAGGAGCCTGGCCCACTACTTCTAGCCTAAATACCATTCTTAACTTAGTCGATGAAACGAATGTTCACCCCTTTTTAGAATTTTTGCCTATTTTCTTTAAATTTTGACTGCTTAAAATCAAGGCTAATTGTGACTAATTAAACTCAATTTGAATTTTTAAAATCAATTTGGACTTATTAAAATCGATTTTGACTTTTAAAATCAATTTTGACCCCAAAAGCCGATTTTGAGCCGATTTTGACCAAATTAAAATCCCAAAAATCAATTTTGACTTAATTAAAATTCCAAAGGCCCTAATTTTGACTTAAAACTTAAAAATATACATAAATTTAAAAGTTTGATTCAATTCTTAACATCTGACTATTTTCTTTAAAATTGGACCTTTGACTTAAAATTAAAATAACTTGTCCCTAATTAAAATAACTTGGAACGATTTTTAAAACATGTGACTCGAGACTCGAAGAACCGATCCGGTCCAACCGAACCAACCGGTTCAATCGAACCGAACCACTCGAAACAAAACCTTCAACCGAACACACACACACACCCATCCAATTGGTTCCAATGGTACCAGCCATGACCCCTGTCGTGGACCACATAGGGCGCACGACCGATGGGAAGGTGGCGCACCGTGCTGCGCAGAAAACACACAGCGCACGGTGTTTGATTTCTAGCCACCGGTTCGACCACTATATCCCCATCTTTGGACCACTCCTAGACCTCCCTAGGACTCCCATGAACCTCCTAAGTTCGAGCCATGATCCATTAAGCAGCCCCTCGACCGAAGTCATTCAAAGAAAAATAAAAAAAGTCATTGTGTTACATGAGTTGTGCATGGATCATGAACAAAGGTGTATAGATCTGAGATATTCACATAAAATTAATGCATATTTTCATAAAAACAGATTACTATGATTTAAATGGCGACAAATAGAGTTGATATCACATGCCTGGTTTGTAAAAGAGATAGATTTGCGAGGTACCGACGTTGTAGACGCGAGATCGGGGCACAACCGTCTTTGGATCACCAAGCTTCACCAATGGATGAATATTTTCGAAAGTTTGAGTGTGAGGGGAAGGAGGAGGTGGCTGATGATGTTTTAGGGAGGCCAGGTTTGATTAAAGTGTAGTGTTTAACAAAATACATGTGACAAATTTGCCCCTAAGGGTTTAATTAAGTGAAGGAGATGAAAAAAGACATGCTAGCCCCTCTATTTAATTAAAAAGGTACTTAAAACTCGTAATTGGGCTTTAAAGATTAAATATTTTCGAAATCTAGGCCTCCTCGTATTTTAAAACACCTTAAAAACTCGATAAAACAGCCCGTATAGGTGAAAAACGGGTTCCCCTCCAAAATAGTCAGAAAAACTCAAATTTTCAGAAATTGTTGCTTAAAATAAAATAATTTCATTCTTAAAAATATCATAACTTAAAAATCTCAAATCATTTTCATTCCGGTCGGGCCTAATCTCGTCCACGCACCTGTAACTCAAGCAGGCTGAAAATCAACACATGCATATCATGCAGCATAAAATCATAAATAAATCATATAAAATGACATGTAATCATCTAAAAATATTTTTCCCCTAGTCATGCACTCATTTCTACGTATTCAGGAAATTTCTAGGCGTTACATAGACGGTCCAGCCTCAGATCTGGTCTCCAGTTCGAACTCATAGGCTTTTAGATTGGCAAACAGATCATGGAGCTCAAGCTTGTTCAGATCTTTGGACTCCCGCATCGCCATGGTCTTGACATGCCACTCTCTGGGCAATGCTCTCATCACTTTGAGCGCCAACTCTCGGTTGCTGTATTCCTTGCCCAAACTTGTAAGCTCTATCACCACAGCACTGAAACGCTCATCAAACTCTGCCATGGAATCTCCCTCTCGCATCTTGATTGACTCGTATTTCTGTTGAGCAACTGTTAGCTTGTTCTCCTTAGTCTCATCATTTCTCTCACATATCTGAGTTAACTTCTCCCATATCTCTTTGGCAGTAGCGCATGTTTTGATTTTGCTAAACATGTTCTTTTGCAGCGTCTTGTATAAAATATCCTTCACCACATTGTCAAGATTTAGCCTTCTTCTTGTCCTCTGATGTGTATTCAATTATGCTCTTCTCTACCCATTGTGGTGCTCCTTCAGTTATAGCTATTGCAGTGTTGGCTTTCATTATCTTCATGGGTCCATCTGTGATAACGAACCATATGTCATCGTCTTGCATGGCCAAGTGAGCTTGCATCCTAATCTTCCAGTCATCGTACTCCTCCTTGGAAAACATAGGAATTTTGTTGTGAGAAGACGACATTTTTTAAATATATAAAGCGCAAATATAGAACTGTTCAATGACTGAGATGCACAGGCTCTGATACCAATTGATAGGATCAATGGAATAAAAAATATGGTCAAAATGATCTTAGGAGTTCAGGAACGGGGGGGGGGGGGTTGAATGAACTCCTTTCAATTTAAATTTTTCGAAACCTTTAAAACTATTTTATAAGCCTTCGCTCAACTCAGATCTGAGTTGCCAGAACTCAGATCTGAGGCTCTCAGTTATAAGTTGTTCTTTTGGTTAACAAAAAGATGTGCGGAAATAAATCGATCGAGCAATGAACAGTATAAATTAAATGCGATGCAAGTAATGTAAAAGTGCAAGGTCCAGAATTTGTTTATGGAAGTTCGGATATCAAATCCTACGTCTCCCCTTCTTCCTTTGCAGGAAGGTTTCACTAGAAGACTTTGATGAATACAGACACTGTAGACACCCAATCACTGAGCCTCGCTCCAAGTGAACTCCTAGCAATCTCCACAATACACGCAGATAACACTGCTGAGTTACAACCAACGTAATATTCGAACTGCTTCAAGAAGCACATTCCTTACAGACTCAAATCTGAATAATACAATGAACACAATATTTTGAGTACTGTAGATCTTCTGGTTTCTATGACAAAGAAACTCGATTTACAAAAGTAAACCAGAAGATATCTCGAAGATAACTCTAATAAGAACAAAGGAATGTTCTTCGAGATTAAACACTGAGACTTAGAATATTTTTGCTTGAGTGTCTGAAAATCCCAGAGTGCGAGAGAGCTTGTGAATGTTGAGAGTACGTAAAATCAACGAGAGTGACCGAGAATGACCAAGAATTTCTTCATTTGAAATCATCAACTATTTATACTCTTCAACCTCAACGGTCAATAATTGTAGCCAGTAGATACATCCCTTTGCATATCTTCATCGTATCTCCATTAATGCTATGAAAAAGGTAATCTGCGCTTGTCATGGCTTAATTGACTTATATACCAAAGTGAGTAAGCATCTTATCAATCACTCTGCGTACTTTGCAACCTTGCTCAAGATAGCTCTGATCTTGTTTCCTTAATTCAAGTTGTCTAACAGGCTATTATGCAATTAAATTGTGACCGTTGATTTCTCTCAAATAATCAGCTGATAATATCTGAAGACATCTGAAGCTCACATCTGTTGCAGCACTGAAGTCTGAAAACTGCTCTCTTTTCCTTTTTGAAATTTCCCTTTGTGAATAGCTATAAGATATATTTCTTTATGCATATAGCCGTCACATCTGAAAATATCGCCCTTTTTGTACTTTCAAAAGTAATGCTCTCTGTCAGATCTGAAATCTTTTAATCTTTACGGATATATCCCCCTTTTTGTACAATCGTGAATCTGCCAGATCTGAGTACTCCTTACTGAAAACTAACATCTGAAATACTTTGAATAAAATCTGTTTATATCTGAGTCTGTTCTCATCTGATAAAATCTTCTGAATAACCGGATCTGTTACCATAGCCTCTGAATCAAATCTGATACCCTCTGATATGAATTCCTTAACCCGATAACTGAAATACTTGACCCAATTACTCAAATAACCCGAATGCCCAAATATGAAATACTCTGAACCTGATATACTCGAATCTGGGTTGCTCGGTTCTAAAATGAAACTAAATGAACTGTTCCTAACTCAGATCCCGATAATTGTAATCTGAAGTATGCTTTTCCCGAATACCAACAGTCCAGATTTGAACTACTTTCCTCCTCTTCTGCGAATACTTGATATCCAGATCTTAGTCTTATTTTCAGTTCTTAGTCTTTTTTTCGGTATCACCAAAACTTATAATTTTATCTTAACAGAGTGCCTTGCACATTGCAAGAAATCCAGCCGTTCATTCCAGGACTAAACACATTGGAGTACAATTTTACTTTGTACGGAAAGTAGTAGAGGAATGAAATGCGGATATGAAGAAGATTCATACAAAGGATAACATCACTGATTATCTGACCAAGCTAGTGAATACAAATAAGTTCGAGTGATGTAGATTCTCATGTGGCCTAGCAAAAAACGTAAGTAAAAACCATCGGCAAGATTAAAAATACCACTATAATATTTTGAGAATGACATCATCTCACTGTGTTTCCAAAGAGACACACACTCTCTTAATACAGGAGAAACATATCTCATAAATATTATAAAATACACTCTAAAATATATATATTTTAGAGTGTATTTTATAATATTTATGAGATATGTTTCTCCTGTATTAAGAGAGTGTGTGTCTCTTTGGAAACACAGTGAGATGATGTCATTCTCAAAATATTATAGTGGTATTTTTAATCTTGCCGATGGTTTTTACCCTAATAACTTTTAGAAATTTTCTACGTAAAAACTTTGGTGTCCATTTTTATTCTCCAATATTAATATTTCTATCTCGATGTGTGCCACCTGAGACCAACAGAAATTACAGACAACTTGGTAAAAAATGATTAGCATTCGTAACTCTATTCTAAGACGAACAAAATGTTGTGACATGCAGCTAGTATATGTAACTAACTGTCCCCCAAACAAATTTTTATAAACCAAAGAATTATTCCTATTTTTTTCAATTTTTTTAATATTCAATGATAAATACCCTAGACTTTATTCTTATAGGTAATGTGGAAGGTCCTGCGTCACCATAAAATTTTGAATGGTGATTGTTTTGTTTTTTTTTTTTTTTGTGTTCGGCAAATTGGGTTGAGCTATATAGCCCTCCATAGGGTGTATTGGCATGAATTTATTATCTAATATACAGTTTAAAATGTATTATACATAAATTATAAAATCTATTTCTTTGCTGACTTTGAATGTTGGAAACTCCACGTTTAGATTTTAGTTCACATCTATACAAATGTAATAATGCCCAATTCTAAAATGATTGTATCATTACGTTATGAAAATTGATTGTATTTCGTGTTATATATTAACAAGTGACTTGTTTAGCGATTATTTTGGATACATTTGATCTTACTATTCAATTACAAGAGAAATATTTTGACTATCATATATTTTTTAGTTTTTTTATACTGCATGTAATCTAATCATGCAATTCAAAAAAATCCTTATGAAACTTAAATATTATGAATGCACCATAGATTAGAAATATTTAGCCTATCATATATTTCTTTAGTTTTTTTTTATATTGTATGCAATGTAATGATGCAATTTAAAAAAAATGTTAATGAAACTAAAAGATTATGAATGCACCTTAGATTTAGGGGTCTTTTTGAAGTTAAATTCAGACCCAAAAAATGTTAAGGATCATCTTGCCTTTCCGGGTGAGTGGATAGCGTGTCAAGCGTTAACTAAGTGGTCAGCATGATCATACTAAAAAGTACAACACAAATTGTCAATGATCATAAAAAGGTGGATTTAACCGGAGGAGGAATGCAAGAACATTTAATATTAACCACCAACTCAACAATTTTTTTGTCCAGTTAACGAGAAATAACAAATCAAAACAGAATGGGCAAGTGACTAGATATTACTTAACTGGGGTTTAACCCACCGATATGAATAGCTAGAACTTGGAGCAGGCAGAGGCAGACAATGGTTCCTACTTCGACGGAGGGAAAGCAAATGAAGTAGTCGGCGGAGAAACAATAGGTGGCTATTGTCCTTATTGTGTGCCTAATGCTGATCACAATATTGAACAGGCCTTTTGAGCCTTACCCTTCTTTTTCTTTTGCTTGGGTGGCTGAAGTACGACTTTGATAGCAGCATCAAAAACTGCTTTGACATTCTGATGGAAAAAAATAATATGATAAACTAGTGATGCGGTTTAGAAGAGTGATGGTAGGGCTAAAAGAAATGGGATCTTGAGTATACCTGTTGTGTTTTTGAACTACATTTCAATATAAGCAGGAGAACCGATCATCTTTCTCAGCTCCTCCCCCTGCAACTTAAAAATATTTTCAAATAAATCAAGAAAAAAAATGATGAACAGAGCAACATCAGTATAGTCTCACCTGTACCGTAGTGATTGGCACAGCGCCTGGATGGTCAACAAAGAACTGCTTGTCATCCCGAAGATCTGAAATCAACAAATAAAAATCTTCATTTAAACAATAAGCAACTATAATTTTTTGGAACGAGTAAAAGAATAGTGCCAAAAGAGAATCCTACAATTGTATATCTTACAACATAAAAGATCATAAACAACATATGCGCCAAGGAAATTCATTCTCAACCCTTTTAACTTGGTGTGTATCATACAACATATCCTAAGAAGCACTTAGCAACCTCCCTTAATCCCAATAAGCTGTTTCCTTCTATAATTAAATTAATCAAAAGGGGAGATATTTTTTTAAAAGTAAGAAAGATGGATGGAAACATGGTATCTTGAAATTTCTAAAAGACCAAACGGAGACTAAAATCTCACCTTGTGACTTAAATTAAAACATCACAAAAAAAAAAGTTGCAAAATCAATTAAACTAACAGCTGAACTAATTCCTAATTTTCAAGTGATATTCTTTCATCCTATACGTAAAGCATCACAGCAACAGATCTTCGACTTACACCTACAAATTCTGTCTAAACAGCATCTTTGTCCAATTTTATTAACCATTGGTATTGTTTGACTGAGGCAAGGAAGACAGACGAAGCAAGAAACCTCACCTAGTTTTGTACCAACGAGAACAATAGGGACACCGGGCGCATAATGCTTCAATTCGGGAATCCACTGGAAAAAAATAACAAAATGATCTCTGAAAACCAACAAAACCGAAGCACATAAAAGTAAAAAAGTAGATTCTAGAGAGCAATCAATCCATTACCTTCTTGGAAACATTTTCATAGCTGGCCTTGCTAATGAGAGAAAATGCTAAAATGAAAACATCAGCACCACGATAACTCAAAGGTCTTAATCTGTTATAGTCTTCCTGCCCTGTTTGATACAAGGAAAATTGTGGGTTCATATATGATAAAAGAGATTCCTAAAGATGAATCCAGTTTTAACTTACACATAACAAGACCCGTGTATAAGACGATTTTGGAAGAATAGCTCTCAACAAAGATATGTCTAATAATTACCTGCAGTATCCCAGAGGCCGAGGTTAACAGTGCTTCCATTGACAACCACATTTGCACTGAAATTGTCGAATACAGTTGGCACATAATCCTGTTTGATTTAAATTCAGATTTAAATAATAAATAAGCATGTTAAGCAGGCTGCAAATCATCATACATGGAAAATGTTTATGGAAGCAGAATGACACCTCATTTAAATAAATAATAAAAACACTTGCTTAGCATGAGGACCTTATAAAACTTGGTCATTATATTTATTAACAAGCTTAAAACCATTCATCAAAGTTCCCACATGACATGCTTCACAACATTTTTAAATAAATAAACATGACTTCTTAGTTTCATAAAGAAATAGATGAACAACCAAACGCAAGGAAGACGTCCCACACTTCAGGCCAAACCTGGACTGCTAAATCGTGCATTAGTTAAATTTTAAAATATCCATCAGAAGCCATTGTCAGGCCAGATACATGAGATACACTCAATAACCACAAAAACAAATAAAAGAACAGCAGTACCAATTACACAAGCCACAATATTAGTTATAGAAAAGTTCTAAAACATACAAAAGCTTGAAGCTCCGATGCCTGTTTTTTGCAATACAGGTGGGGACCAGAAACACAAACATGTAGGATGATTCATTCTCATTATTTATGAATACAACAAAACCTGCCACCCTACTACTTATTCTGAATATGAGTTCAGAGATCACATATTCATGGACAAAATTTAAGGAGTATTATTCTATTCTATTCCAAAAAATTATTAGCTTACGAAAATATATAAAATCAAGAACATATCCACAAGACATTTATCGTGGATATCCAATTTTTGTCTCTCTGAAATAAACCACATACGAAATACCAACAATCAACATTCTACATAACAGATCTGAAGCTCATTTATAAAGATTTAGAAAACACATTCTGTCACAACATGTAATCTCATGAGTAAGAAAATATCTTCCCCTTCCATCAATAGACATGAAACGGCAATGCAAGCTCAAATTTTTTTTTCACCAAATAATTTCACCAACTTCTCAAGATTTAAAGAACGCCAAGAAACGCACACAAATACGAAAGCATCAATCAAGACCAAATGATAAGGAACAAGAAAAAAGTACCGTGGGGAAGGTATTACTGGTGTAGGAAATCAAGAGACAGGTCTTGCCAACGGCACCATCGCCCACCGTCACACACTTGATGAATCTCGAGGCACTCATTCTTCACACGAAAATCACAACACTTTTTAGCACACTGACACACACACTATCCACCTCTCAGATCTTCTCCGGAAGACCTGATGCAACACGCGGTTACCAATTTACACCCAATCACACATAATAAAAGACCACATGAATCCCAAGATCTTCCGCACTACCCCCTTTGAGTCGGAAAACCTGTCAATTACACCGAGAAAACCGTCAAGTTCAAACCCTAACACTAAAATTGCAAAAATGAGAGGAAGAAAACGAAGAGTTGCCGATGGGAATCTGAGAACATGGGGGATCGAGATCCAGAGATAGAGAGAGAGGGAAAATGGAAGTGATAGAATTGAAAATGAGGAGAGAAATCATGATTGGGCACTACGCAGAAATGCGTACCTTATTTTAGCCGGGAAATGCTGCCATTTAATCGTTCTCTTAATTTCTGCAGTGTCTTCTCCCGACTTTCTAGCGTTGAGGAAAAATACCGTTGGGCCGATAAACCCGGAATAAACGGGCTGTTTTATGGGCTTCTAGATTGCTGGATCTAAGAACTCTATTTTAATTTGGTTTTTGGTCATTTTCATCTAATCTAACTTTCGCGAACTTTTTTTTGATTCGTAAACAATTACGGTTGGGTTTGAATCCGGACCTTCTTGCAAAAGTGAGGTCTTTGTTTTAATTTTTTTTAATTTAAAGTAGAAATTCATAATTTCAGATAAACTATTAATTCAGATATGCATTGCAAGTGAATGATTGTCATTTTGTCAACTCATATCACAAATACACATAAAACGAGGGCCTCTTGACACACTCTGAGTGTTATGTATTTAAATTTCTTTTTTGTGCGAGTGTTCAATAAAATATGAAACTTTAAAAGATTATATTAAAATAAGATTCATAAAATTAACTTTAATATAAATGCTGCTGGAATTTTTACGCTTAATGAATTGAAATATGCAAGAAAGATTAACAGAGAACTTGTGGGAAACAAGACGAGTGAGAAGTCCACAAAAAGTAATATAAGCACACCTGCATACTGCTTGGGCAATAATATGGAGCCGTTGGGGCACCAAAACGGTGCACCCCTCCAACAAAAGGTTCACCTTCGTGCTCACTACCTGAAAATTCTAGGTAGTGTGCCTAGCACTAGGGTGCAGAAAATAGGGCCCAAAGACCCAATCGCTGCTTAAATTTTTTCTCAAGCCGTAAACCAGAAAGGTGGTGCTTGTGCCCGAAGCACTATTCACGAACAAGTGCACGTTTTCGTAGAACATTGTTATTGAAAGGTGTCTTATGGTCATATTTTCGAGATTTGTGGCATATAAGGCAATCAAATGAACGAATTCAATTGTGAGGCTTGAAAAGACAGAAGAGCATTTGCATTCATATTGGCATTGTATTTATATCCATCATTAAACGGGAGTTTACAACATGTAGATTACTGAATTCCGTTGGCATTCTGAGCAAGACAAAATATCTTAAAGATTTACAAGTATCAACTTGCATTTACGGAGAAGATTACTTAATTCTGTCAATATCTTGAGCAAGACAGAATATCTTAAAGATTTACAAGCATCAACTGGTATGTATGGAGAAGATTACTGAATTCCATCAGTATCCTGATCAACACAAAATATCTTAAAGATTTACAAGCATCGACTTGAACCTCGACATTTCTAGAATTCCATCACGCTGCTGTTTGGATGTTATTCCAAGTCTCCACGGTTAGGCAACATAAGGTAATAACATATACAATTCAGAATAACAAGAAATAATCAGATTGAAGAACAGTGTGAGGAGCAGAAAGTAAATCGAGGCCTGTGTTCTAACACAGTTCCCTTAAAACACACTTACCTCGCCCCAGTGCTTCGAAGGACCAAACTACGAGTGATGTCTGTTTCCCAGGGTACAACGACGGAACCGAGCAGGTAACCGAAAGCACGAGGCTACGCTACACCGGCGAACTGAACCACACCTTCACTGTATCAGTGTGGAGGCGTTTAGAGAAAGAGAATGGAGAAGTGTTGTGTTTTGGAATGGAGAATATTGGTTGTATATATAGGCCAACGTGGGACTCTTCAGCTGCCTAAGACATACCAGAGGTCATGTACTGGTAGTCCTTTGGGATGCCTATATTGAATACACAATCAATAGTCATTTGGGATGCCTGTATTGAATGCACAATAAATACACAATTTGTGTCTCTTCGTGCATGTGAAGAGTCACAGACGGAAAAGGAAAAATTTAGCAAAAGCGGGGTTAGACTATGTGACCATTTTTGGTCCTGACCGGTTCGATATTCGACGCGCCCAGATCGGGGACGCCCACGAGTCAAGCCTTTCCAGTGCAAATCGGGCCCTTGATTCGCACCCTTGCGCAGGCACGCACAAGAGAGAGCATTTCCACTAGGAAAGCTTACAACTCATTAGAACAAAACTTTATATAAAATAACCCCAATAGTATAGTTAAATCAATGTGTGACACAACCACACTATTTTTCCTTTTATCCCAAAAGAACCCACATTTCATTCAATTCCAACAATCCCCCACATGAATGAAAATGATAAGGATAGAAATCTTGTGATACAATTTTATGGTTGAATCCTGCATAGGAGAGGCCTTGTAACGATCGGACTTTTCTTAAAAGAAATCAAGAAATTTGGGGTTCGAATTGAAAGACCCAAAAATTTCAATCTTATCACACATAAAAGTCGTTACTAAAATTCTGGACTAAATTGCGAATAAACACAATTCATGACTGCTGAAATACGAAATGAACGAAACAATGACGTGAGCGGAAGTAGAACCAAAATCTGGTAAACACTTTTCGTGACAAATGAATAAAATCAGATGTAAGAGTGTAGAAAGACACGGAGCTAAAACACCAGCTAAACGTATTAACATACGCAGAAGTGATACAACATCTGATAGTAATACGAATGAACTTGCATATATCTTTACACCAGAATGTTTATACAGATTTCTACAAAAATAAAGAACTAGAAATCTATTGACATACAAAACTATAACTAAGGTTCTGTACATCAAAATCTGAAAGGAACAACGGAAGATGTCCACGATAAACACATCATCCGATCAGCTACTCCCCATCCAGCCTCCTACTGCTCATTACCTGCACTCAATAAAAACTAGTGAGCCAAAGGCTCAGCAGGTAAAATCTGGAATAACGAAATCATGCAATAGAAGCTGATACTGTAACTGGAATCTGAAATCTGAAGACGCTTTAGAATGAACAAGCGAAATAACATAGCTGAGAAATCTGATAGAAACTGAAAGCATAAAACAATAACCAATTCTGAAAACATTTTCTTTAAACATTCTCTGGAGCTGTGATTAAAATCACACTTGCGCTCTTCTTTCATTTTCTGAAATTATGACAACACTTTAAACATTTGGTCCAATTCGTTTGATCAAACTCATGATATCAGTCTCTTAGCACTATGGCTCATGGTGAAGGGATATACAGAACCGTCGACCTACACACCTGATTCTTCCTCTGTTGAAAGGGCACACGGTTCGTCAGCCGCGCACTCACCCTTCCTCTGGGACCCTCTTTGTTGTCATAACTTAAAACATTTCTAAAACAACGTTCTGCTCTTTATTTTCTTTCTTAAAATCTGTTTTCTTTTTCTCTTGTACGAGTTACTGGTTTTCTATGTTCAATGATGTTCTGGAACTTCAAAGGATTTCTCTGTAAAACTTGCGAAGATGAAAACTGAATAAAGCTCTACTTGAATTTGTCAATTGAATCGAATAATTCTTTCAAATGAAGAGGAAATGGATAAGGAATTGAATTCTGGAATTTCGTTATCAATCGAAGCAGAATAGGGAAGTAAACAGGTAACACCTGATGGTACAGAAACATCACAACGAGGAAGAAACAATTCAGACTTTGGTTGGTCAACTCAGATGTCAACGCAACTTAAACAAGGACTTTCAGTCGTTGAACAAACCAACAGCTGAACGATATCCCAACAGCTGATGAACAAAACCAACAGCTGAATATGAATTAATACATCAGCTGACAACAAACGAATTCAACAGCTGGTCATGAACTATACAACAGCTGACAACAGCTGAACACATAAAGCAACAGCTGAATCATAAACAAATGCAACAGCTGACGACAAACAATACAACAGCTGATGAACATAAACCATGCAACAGCTGCCAACAGCTGAGTACAACACTTAGAATATTTTCAACAAAGAAATATCAGTCGTGATATAAGAACCAGATTCAGACTTAACCGTGTGGAAAAACATGAACTACAACGGTTTCCTTCGTCTGAAGAATTCAGAATATCTCAAGAAATTTCTGGAAATAATCGAATAAGCTACTTCGATGGAATTTCTGAAGAAAACTCAAGAAACTACTGGATGAACATCATCAAACCATTTTCTAAAATATTTCTGGATCAAAATACAATAAAACGCAACTTTCATAAAAACAGAGCATGAACTTTTCTGGTTTTGAAGAACAACCGAAGTTTTCTTCCGTACTTATATGCTTTCACTGAGTGAGCAAGAAACAGAGTTTACTTGCCTGAATTCTTTAACACAAATCACGGTAGAAATCAAGCAAATCACCAACACTCCGATCGCTTCCTTCGAAAAGCTTTAAAAGACTTTTGCTCGGTTTCTTAGAGAGAGAGCACCGCTTTGAACTAATTTGTTTTGAAGATAATGATGCATGAAGCAGCTTATCATCCTATTTATATGATTTAAAATGCCTAAGGAAAGAAACACGTTTAATCAAGATGCTCAAATCTCCTAAAAGCGTACTCTGTTTTAAACCAAATGATGCATATGGAAACCGAACGATTTAGTTAAAACAAAGGATTCGATTGGCTTGCAGGAATTGAGTAGACATCTACTGCAATTGCATTCCTGACATCTGAAATCTTATTCAAACCGAAGGCTGATTAAAGTATAAATCCAACGTCTGAATCTTTAACATAATGTGACAACTGATATCACGAAAAGCTAAAACTCAACTCAAGGCACATCGAAGGCTGAATTACATAAACATGAAATCTGAAATTTAGCTTTTAAAAGAAGAAAGCTAAACAGTACATATCTGAAATCTGAAACTCATTTGAATCAAGAGTTAAATAGAATAGCATTGTAATCCCTCAATCTCATAACTTTCTAATTGCGGCCTCTAAAATGTCTGGGCATTACAATCTACCCCCCTTAAAAGAATTTCGTCCTCGAAATTTCTTACTTGAAGAGATCTGGGTAGCTTTTCTACATATCAATTTCACTTTCCCACATAATTTCTCTTTCAGTGTGATTTACCCACTGCTTCTTAATCATAGGGATAGTTCTATTTCTTAACTTATGGTTTTCTCTTAAAAGAATCTTTACTAGAACTTCTTCATAAGTTAAGTCTAACGCTACTTGAATAGGTTCCTATCTGAGCATCGAATTCAACTATAAGAGACGTATCGCTGAAATGACATCAGACGCAACAAAGTGGAACAGTACTTTGAAACAAAACAGATCTTTACTGTTCACCAGCATACATATGCAAACAGACGTGACTCTGAAACAGACGCATTAAATGAAACGATGTCGTTTTGAGCATCGAATTCAACTATAAGAGACGTATCGCTGAAATGACATCAGACGCAACAAAGTGGAACAGTACTTTGAAACAAAACAGATCTTTACTGTTCACCAGCATACATATGCAAACAGACGTGACTCTGAAACAGACGCATTAAATGAAACGATGTCGTTTGCACAACAAACAGACGTATGAACAGTGTAACTACTGAATACACCGATACAATGCAACTGCTGAAAATGAACAGTGCAACTGCTGATTACGAATAAAACCAACAGCTGGCAACTAATAAATACAACAACTGTTTACGAAACTGATGCAACAGATGGTTACGAACAACTGCCAAGCTGACAACAGCTAATGTGAGAAATTCTCGAAACCAAAAGCTGGCTATAAACTTGGTGTTGTAACATCAAAACGACAGCTACACTATCAGCTGTTGTCTATCAAACCAGACTTTATACTGATTCGACTAACAACTATCGATTACATAGCATCAAGTTCCGATATTACCATCCATCGGAAGATGAACAATCATAAACATACGAGAATCAAACTCAATAAACTTGGTGTTGTAACATCAAAACGACAGCTACACTATCAGCTGTTGTCTATCAAACCAGACTTTATACTGATTCGACTAACAACTATCGATTACATAGCATCAAGTTCCGATATTACCATCCATCGGAAGATGAACAATCATAAACATACGAGAATCAAACTCAATCTCCTCACGGCGAAGTACTGAGTCTGACGAAACTCTTGCCTAACAAATCCTGGAACTGATCCTTTAATCCTTTCATTTTCTTAGGGGTAATCTATACAAAAGCTTAAAAATTGGAACAGCTTCTGGTACCAAATCAATAGTAAACTCTAACTCATGATTGGGAGGTAAACCTAAGAAATCCTTAACATCCATTTCTTAAACACCTTTAAACCTTAACAGTTGACATTATCTTAAGGGTAAAATCGTATGTATCAGCTTTAAACGAAAAAGAATTCCCCTGTAACTTAAGTTCTATATTTCGTATAACATGATTGGTTACTAAACTCGTCCTCAAAGGGATCTGAACATAGTACTCTACTTCTATTTTTTTCTAGGTTAACTATCAATTTCTTAACAAACATATCTGATACAAAAAAAATAAGTTGTACCAGAATCTAATAATGCTATTGTAAACATGTTGGCAACAAAATCTTAACCGTCGCTGCCAAGGTATCTGCTGGAGTTTCTTCAGCTGTCATTATATAAGCTCTACTAGTGATAAGTGGTCGCTTCTGGGAACAATCTCTAGACATGTGGCCTGGTTTGCCATAGGTATAACACACCTTCTGGCCAAAAAGGCACTGGCCTATATGGTTTTTCTTCAAGTTGGACATGGAGGCCTAATCCCTGAATTAGGGACAACAGAGATAGGCTGAACAACTATTGGTTCTTTTTCTTGAGACTCCTCCTGTTATTATTCGGTTTCTTATTTTGCCTACGGTCCTTCTGTTGGAAAGCTTGTCTTTTCAACTGTCTCTCTTCTTCGATTGCTTTACAATCTTGTTCTGCCCGTAGGGCCTTATTCACAGCTGATCTATAATCTAAGGGTTCTGCCAATTAACATCATGCCTAATCATTGGCTTCAACCCATCAACGAAATGTTGTAGCTTAATATCTGCATTTTTCCCAATCAAAGGAACAAAATAACAATCTCTCTCAAATTTGCGGATATAATCCCGCATAGACATCTCTCCCTGCTTAAGGGTTAAAAACTCACTCCACAACTGTTGTCTTACATCCACCGTGAAGTATTGTTCATAGAACACTCTCTTAAATTCTTCCCAGGTAAGAATTTCCAAGTCCACTGTTAACTTGGCTCCTTCCCACCATATCATGGCATCTCCTCTCAGCATGTAAATCGCACACCGAGGTCTTTCTAGTTCGGTCAGCTGCAGATAGTCAAAAATCACCTCTATGGATTTGATCCAGCTTTCTACTATAAGAGGATCAGTAGTGCCAGAAAATTCCTGAGGTCTCTGTCTTCTAAACCTCTCCTGTGGATTCTCACGACTAACTATTCTTCCTGAGGTTTGACCATTCCCATTAGTGGTTTTGTCAACAAAGCGCTCTAACAGCTGAGCCATGGTATTGAGAACGGGGTTCATTCCGTTAGATTCACTATCTCCTTCTGTAAAAATCCTTCTTCCTCTACCTCGTCTTGACATATCTGAAAGGGTAGCCCAAATCCACCACAATTCTATATGAGAGATTACTTTATGCTAAAACATGAATTAAAACTCACAAATTTAGAAGCGGCTGGAGAGAGCTTTTCAGACTGGAAGTGTGTTTATCTCAAGGACCATGCTCTGATACCAACTGTAATGACCTGACTTTTCTTAAAAGAAATCAAGAAATTTGGGGTTCGAATTGAAAGACCCAAAAATTTCAATCTTATCACACATAAAAGTCGTTACTAAAATTCTGGACTAAATTGCAAATAAACAAAATTCATGACTGCTGAAATACGAAATGAACGAAACAATGACGTGAGCGGAAGTAGAACCAAAATCTAGTAAACACTTTTCGTGACAAATGAAGAAAATCAGATGTAAGAGTGTAGAAAGACACGGAGCTAAAACACCAGATGAACGTATTAACATACGCAGAAGTGATACATCATCTGATAGTAATGCGAATGAACTTGTATATATATTTACACCATAAGTTTATACAGATTTCTACAAAAATAAAGAACTAGAAATCTGTTAACATACAAAACTATAACTAAGGTTCTGTACATCAAAATCTGAAAGGAACAACGGAAGATGTCCACGATAAACACATCATCCGATCAGCTACTCCCCATCCAGCCTCCTACTGCTCATTACCTGCACTCAATAAAAACTAGTGAGCCAAAGGCTCAGCAGGTAAAATCTAGAATAACGAAATCATGCAATAGAATCTGATACTGTAACTGGAATCTGAAATCTGAATACGCTTTAGAATGAACAAGCGAAATAACATAGCTGAGAAATCTGATAGAAACTGAAAGCATAAAACAATAACCAATTCTGAAAACATTTTCTTTAAACATTCTCTGGAGCTGTGATTAAAATCACACTTGCGCTCTTCTTTCATTTTCTGAAATTATGACAACACTTTAAACATTTGGTCCAATTCGTTTGATCAAACTCCTGATATCAGTCTCTTAGCACTATGGCTCATGGTGAAGGGATATACAGATCCGTCGACCTATACACCTGATCCTTCCTCTGTTGAAAGGGCACACGGTTGGTCAGCCGCGCACTCACCCTTCCTCTGCGACCCTCTTTGTTGTCATAACTTAAAACATTTCTAAAACAACGTTCTGCTCTTTATTTTCTTTCTTAAAATCTGTTTTCTTTTTCTCTTGTACGATTTACTGGTTTTCTATGTTCAATGATGTTCTGGAACTTCAAAGGATTTCTCTGTAAAACTTGCGAAGATGAAAACTGAATAAAAGCTCTACTTGAATCTGTCAATTGAATCGAATAATTCTTTCGAATGAAGAGGAAATGGATAAGGAGTTGAATTCTGGAATTTCGTTATCAATCGAAGCAGAATAGGGAAGTAAACAGGTAACAGCTGATGATACAGAAACATCACAACGAGGAAGAAACAATTCATACTTTGGTTGGTCAACTCAGATGTCAACGCAACATAAACAAGGACTTTCAGTCGTTGAACAAACCAATAGCTGAACGATATCCCAACAGCTGATGAACAAAACCAACAGATGAATATGAATTAATACATCAGCTGACAACAAACAAATTCAACAGCTGGTCATGAACTATACAACAACTGACAACAGCTGAACACATACGAAGGCAATAGCTGAATCATAAACAAATGCAACAGCTGACGACAAACAATACAAAAGCTGATGAACATAAACCATGCAACAGCTGCCAACAGCTGAGTACAACACTTAGAATATTTTCAACAAAGAAATATCAGTCGTGGTATAAGAACCAGATTTCAGACTTAATCGTGTGGAAAAACATGAACTACAACGGTTTCCTTCGTCTGAAGAATTCAAAATATCTCAAGAAATTTCTGGAAATAATCGAATAAGCTACTTGTAAGCTACTTCGATGGAATTTCTGAAGAAAACTCAAGAAACTACTGGATGAACATCATCAAACCATTTTCTAAAACATTTCTGGATCAAAATACAGTAAAACGCAACTTTCATAAAAACAGAGCATGAACTTTTCTGGTTTTGAAGAACAACCGAAGTTTTCTTCCATACTTTAAAATCTCATATAAACATGCAAACAGAACTGAATATATACTTTCACTGAGTGAGCAAGAAACAGAGTTTACTTGCCTGAATTCTTTAACACAAATCACGGTAGAAATCCAGCAAATCACCAACACTCCAATCGCTTTCTTTGAAAAGCTTTTTTTAAAAGACTTTTGCTCAGTTTCTTAGAGAGAGAGCACCGCTTTGAACTAATTTGTTTTGAAGATAATGATGCATGAAGCAGCTTATCATCCTATTTATATGATTTAAAATGCCTAAGGAAAGAAACACGTTTAATCAAGATGCTCAAATCTCCTAAAAGCGTACTCTGTTTTAAACCAAATGATGCATATGATAACCGAACGATTCAGTTAAAACAAAGGATTCGATTGGCTTGCAGGAATTGACTAAACATCTACTGCAATTGCATTCATGACATCTGAAATCTTATTCAAACCGAAGGCTGATTAAAGTATAAAATCCAACGTCTGGGTCTTTAACATAACGTGACAACTGATATCACGAAAAGCTGAAAATCAACTCAAGGCACATCGAAGGCTGAATTACATAAACATAAAATCTGAAATTTAGCTTTTAAAAGAAGAAAGATAAACAGTACATATCTGAAATCTGAAACTCATTTGAATCAAGAGTTAAATAGAATAGCATTGTAATCCCTCAATCTCATAACTTTCTAATTGCGGCCTCTAAAATGCCTGGGCATTACAGGCCTCGTAAAGCGCATCCATTTACTGATGAACAGTTGATACGTTGTCTTTGAACTGTTCTACCGTTTGTGTAAGTCAAAATGTACTTCACACAGGATTCTTCTTGATACAATTCAGTTCTCATGATTGTGTTCGTTTTGGCCATGAACACATGCCTGGTTCTGTGAAAGCTTGTAGAATTGAGCCTTTAATTCCTTTGAAGCGACCCCACTTCTCTCTCGCATAGGTGATTTTGCGAGTATCACTCATCTTCTGATCATCCAGAATCATTAAAAGTCATATGCTTATCGTTCACTCTCACTGTTTCATAATAGGAATGGATGAGGGTAACCCTCCTAGTGATTCATCAAGTCAATGCAATCAGGTTGTCCCATTGAACCAAGTTCTTGGGATCTCCAGTCAACATAGGTTGGGTTTTCCTTTGCACCAACTTATTCTATAGGCTTAAGTCCCATTCCCTCGATGACTTTGCGACTAACTCTCTATTTAACCCTTTGGTTAATGGATCTGCAAGATTATCCTTTGACTTTATATAGTCAATTTAGATAATTCCAGTCGAGAGTAGTTTCTGAACGGTATCGTGTCGATGACGTATGTGTCTAGACTTACCATTATGTTGGTGCAACGGCGGATCCGGATCCCGCTCCCGGGGCGCAGCGGAAGATATAAAAATTTTTGCACCGGGAACGGTCAATACATAATGATAATAGCAATAAAATATCCATAGGGTGTTTTAGATCGGTACCTTGCTGGCGTCTAGGCGCCTGGCTCCGACCAATTTCACGAGGAAATTGGCACTTCAACGGTTGGCGGTCGTCGTTCTTCGAATCCGGTCCACGACTGGAATCACGACTCCTTCGTAAGTCTGTACTAGAAAACGTGACAAATTTATCACGGACGGAATTTCCTCGTCGAGGTGGTCGGAACAAGTCCAACCACAGCAACGGACGATGCACGGCGGCGGGCGGTGGACGGCGTAAGGGGTGGTGGCCGAAGAGGAGAGGGAGAGGAGGTGGGCGGCTAGTGTCTAGGGTTTTGTGTGATGCCAAGTGTGTCATGCAACCCTAGGCACACACATATATATGTACACTTTTGATGGGCTTGAACGGCCCAATGGGCCTGGGTATGGCCCAGTCCCGTATGAACATTCGGTTCAAATGTATCACCGTGGCTCCATCTAATCCCGATCGACGATCAGATCGGACCGATCTACACAGTTTACAAAACTGAGTATTATGATGCGAAAACAATTTTTCAGACCACCTAGTCCAAAATTGCAGTTTAGCCACTCCAAGTTTCAAGGATAGTCAAACTAGCCCAAATTTTAGGGAAATTTCATTTTGACCCCTGTTGACTTTTAGGAAGTCGCACTTCCATCCTTCCTCCTCCTATGCTCAACAAATTGAGCTCAGTTTCCGTGCGGGAATCGTGAAATCAGTACTTGTGTGACCCTCAATGGTTCAGGGATACAGCTAGCCGTGTGTCCACAACAATTGCGACTCCGAAACCACATTTTCGGACTAGTCCATCGGATCATGGTAAAGCGCCTAGCAACATCGCCCCATGATCCCCTAGGTATCACTGATAGTGCCTGCAAGAACCAGTTGGTCATGGTTAGCGTACAGTACGGTCCTTTCAACGCATATATCCCGATCAGATCAATGACCATTGGTAAATCGAGAGTCGCTAGAGATCCAATAACCATGCATACATCTCGAAGATCAAATAGTGACATCACGTGTGTTACTAGGTAAACCCATTTACCTAAAACACATCTAGTACTCTGGCCAGAGATTTATCACACTATTATCTCCTCAGATAGCATAGGATATCCACGCACAAAGGCGAGCGGTGAATCCTCGACAACGAAGCATCGACTCCTACATGCATAGGGACCTCACCCAATCCCGCCACCTAATGACCCCAATTGAGTCGGTAAACGGGTCAAAGTGAGGAACCTATCATGTAGAGTCTCAATGACGTTTCGAGTAGTGAGGGCTAATCTGTATAACCAAGACCTCAGACTTATCCACTCGACAAATGGTAACCACTTGGAAAGTCCGAACGAGGGTAGTTCGATAGATCACCAGGTCACTATCCATCTGCATGCTCAAAACATCACAATGTTCCCTACCAATGAAACATGGTACTTCACATCGCAGATTCTAGTCTCAAGCTCGGACGGCCTTGTCCTCATTTTGACGTCCCAATCGACTAGGAACGTGTTTAGAATATACAGTGACTATTAGATGTGTTTCATGATAGCCTCCACTATCACATCTAACATACACTATGGTGCATTCTAGGTCTTTATCCAACACAATTGTTAACATTATAAAACAATGAAGATAAAGAATTCCATAAAAAAATACGAATTTTATAAATAAAGATCGTTTTACAAAGAGTCAATGAGAACCCACACGCGACAAGTTGGCTAGTTGGGCATCTACTCTAAAAATCTCCCACTTGCCCTAAAGCCAACTACTCATCAGACGCAGTCCCATTGTTTCGCGATGTTTTTCAAACAACGGTCCTGGCAAGGGCTTCGTAAGTGGATCAGCAATGTTGTCTGCAGAGGTGACTCTCTCGACTGCTATGTCACCTCTAGCCACAATATCCCGGATTATGTGGTATTTCCTCAGTATATGTTTGGATCTTTGGTGAGACCTAGGCTCCTTTGCTTGCGCAACGGCACCCGTGTTGTCGCAGTACACCGGGACTGGACCAACTCCTCAGGGATCACGCCCAACTCGTGGACGAAATTCCTTATCCAAACCGCCTCTTTAGCAGCAGCTGATGCTGCGATGTACTCAGCCTCAGTGGTTGAATCCACGATGGTGTCTTGCTTGGAACTCTTCCAAGAGACAACACCACCATTGAGCATGAATACAAATCCAGAGGTTGACTTCGAATCATCCACATCACATTGGAAGCTAGAATCAGTGTAGCCTTCCAATTTCAGTTCACCACCCCCATAGACCATGAACATATTCTTAGTCCTTCGCAAGTACGTAAGAATATCCTTCACAGCCTTCCAATGCAATTGGCCGAAGTTGGCCTGGTAGCGGCTCGTGACACTCAGAGCATATGCGACATCCGGTCTAGTCGAGATCATGCCATACATAATACTACCTAT
>KV012120.1:105357-140581 GCA_001598015.1 Dorcoceras hygrometricum | reverse complement strand
CAATGGAATTCTTTGGATACCCAATGAAGTAGCATAAGATGGATCTCGTATCCAGCTTATCTCCCACTGTCTGCTTCACGTAAGCAGGACATCCCCAAATCCTCATAAATGAGTACTTGGGTGGTTTGCCCATCCATATCTCATATGGAGTCTTGTTCACTGCCTTGGTGTGGACATTGTTCAACAACATTACCACAGTTTCGAGCGCATAGCCCCAAACGAGGTAGGAAGTTCAGTGAACTCATCATAGATCGAACCATGTCCAACAAGGTCCGATTACGATGCTCCGCTACACCATTGTGCTGTGGTGTGGCCGGAGGGGTCCACCGTGAGAGAATCCCATTCTCTTTCAGATAGTCTTGAAATTCGGCACTTAAGTATTCACCACCTCGATCAGATCGAAGTGCCTTAATACTTTTGCCTAACTGATTTTCTACTTCAGCCTTGAATTCCTTGAACCTTTCAAAGGATTCAGACTTGTACTTCATCAAGTACAAGTACCCGTACCTATAGTAATCATCGGTAAAGGTGATGAAGTATGTGTGACCATATTTAGTACCAATACTAAAAGGGCCGCACACATCAGTATGGATCAAATCCAATAGGCCTTGAGCACGCTCACCCTTGCCCTTGAAGGGTTGCTTGGTCATCTTCCTTTAAGCACAAGACTCACAAGTCGGTAGGGAGTTAATGTCAGACAGATCAAACCGATCACTCCTAACTAACTTGTTCATCCTACTTAGGGAAATGTGACCTAGCCTAGCAAATAAAACGTCTCGTAACAACAACTTAAAATCTGAAGACAGAAATAAATAAACATCTTCTATAGCTATAGCAGCAACTCTTGCTCCATTGCCAAGCCTCAAGTGGGTCTCACCCTCTCTAAGACGTCGACTTCTTGTCATCACCTGCAAATCATTGCAGATATGAGATCCACATCCGGTATCAAGTACCCAATAAGTTGAATTAAGAGACATATTTATTTCAATGTAGAACATACCTTTCGCAGTTCGCAACTGCTCGAGGTACTCCTTGCAGTTCCTCCTCCAATGCCCAGCCTTGTGGCAGTGGTGGCAAACGTCCTCGCTCTTGTTTGGCTTAGAAGCCTTTGCCTTTGGCTTCTTGGCAGACTTTTCCTCTTTCGCAGGAGCAGAACGCTTCTTGCTCTTGCGTCTGGGCCCCTTCTTCGCAGAGGAAGAAGAACCCAGAAGGAGGACGGGTTTGTCCTTCTTTATGGTCCCCTCAAACACTACAAGCATGTTAACCACCTCTTCAAGGGTGGCCTCCAGCTTGTTCATGTTGAAGTTGACCACAAAGGGGTCAAATGCAGCGGGCAGCGAGAGGAGAAGTACATCCACCGACAGCTCGTGTGGAAGCGCGATATCAAGGCCCGACAGTTTTTCAACGAGCCCAATCATACGAACCCCATGCTCACGGACCAAAGTCCCATCGCGCATGCGGCTCGTCATCAGCTCCTTGACAGCCGTGAACCTCTCATGTCGAGAGTTCTCCCCGTACAGTTCCTTGAGATGAAAGAGTATGGCAGAGGCATACTTTGTCTTCTCAAAGCGCCGTTGCATTTCATTGGACATCGATGCCATCACATAGCACCGAGCTTTAACCTCGTCGTCACGCCATTGGTTAAGCGTAATCAGCTCCTCAGGGCTGATATCGGCAGGGGTTTCCTCCGGAGGGCACTTCTCTATCGTATAGAGGAGCTTCTCCGAAGCCAATACAAGATTGAGGTTTCGGAGCCAGTCTTGGTAGTTCAGACCGGTGAACCTGTTGCTATCCAGTATAGCAGCGAGCGGGTTTTTCATTGAAATCATTTTATAAAGCAGTTATACTGAAAAGAAAACAGACATACATTACTAACTATATAAAATAAACGCTAAGACATAAAACATGGTCATTAAGTTTTATGAATTACCCTCCCACTATTTTAACGATTTCACCACCCTCTAATGAAATCGAGAAAACAGGTTTCTTTAGTGGGTACACGGAGCCCAATCAAGCGATCATACACCCGAATAATATCAGCCATCCATGACCCCCAAAAGGTAGTTTCCGATTGCAGCCGGTGCAACCTCCATGTATTTACCTCACGTCCAGTAAGAGCCCAATAATATGACGCCGTTTACAATCACGTGTCAAGATGACCCATCAATGTTGAGTCATGAAGGACGGTCCCCTTAATGTCCCCAATAATATGAGCCAACGTTAAAGGGAGTTCCAGCCGACTCACAACGATTTGTCAATGGCGTGGACAGCTTTCCGGCATACATGACCCCCTCAATAATATGAGCCGGGCCATGTATACGGGTAGCATCGACGTACACCCATTGTTGATGGAAGGTAGGGTTAATTTAAACAATTTTAAATACCCTTTAGTTTATCGAATAAACTTTTATCTTGATATAAGTTTTAAATCATATTTAAAACGAGGGATTTTATTTTTGAAAATTTGGTCTCATGCATATTTAAATCTAATTTAAAACATGCAAACATGCGGATTCAATTAAACTATATATCAACATATATAAAGTAAACATTGGGATGATCGATCGCGAGAGCTATGCGGTCCGTGGTTGCCAGTCACGGACCTGGGTCCAATCCTAGGGATAATGCAAGATGCAATGCAATCCTATTACAAAGCTTTCCGGTTTTACAGATCTTCGGTCAAGTTCATCTCCACCGTCTTCGGATGTCCTCCCACTAAATCTAGTAATTTACATTTAAAAACCCTGACATTTAAGGGATACATTTATCAAGGGGTGGGAACGGGCCACAAACAGGCCCACTTTAAATGATAATCAAATATATTAAAAAAAACGAAATCAAATAAAACCTATTGCATACACCTAACACATTGGGCACGACTCTCGATCACCCCAATCATGCAATTAATCTAATTAACATGCATAATTAAATAATCTAATTATTTATTGTAAAATCATATTCTAATTACGAAATCGTATTTTATAATAAAATCGTATTTTGCCGATAAAACAAAATCATATTTTATTACAAAATCATATTTCATAATTAAAATCACATTTTACTAATTTTAATTGTATCAAATTGGGTTTAAAACAATTTTAGGCCCAAAAACTTAAAATTTCAAAATCGATCAAAACCGGGCCCGACATCGCATACCGGCCCGAAAAACTTCAGGGCTGCCCGGGACAGGCCCGAACCAAACCCTAAAAGAATACAAGAACGCCGGCTCTTCTTGGTAGGTGGAGGTAGATCCGTCAATCAGGTCCATGACCGGAGACTAGGTTCCTTCGTCAGCTTGCACTAGAAGAGCTGACGAGATCTACACGGACGGATTCTCCTCGTCAAATTTGGCCGAAACAAATTCCGGCGAAGAGGCGGCGGCCGAGGAAACCGGCACTTCACGGTAGGCGGCGGTAGATATCGTCAATCAGGTCCACGACCGGAGACGGGATTCCTTCGTCAGCCTGCACTAGAAGGCCTGACGAGATCTACACGGACGGATTCTCCTCGTCAAATTTGGCCGAAACAAATTCCGGCGAAGAGGCGGCGGCGGTTGCGGCGGCGGCGGCGGCGGCGGTTTCAGAGAGAGAGAGGAGGGGCGGCTATTGATTAGGGTTAGGGTTAATAATGTTGTCTAGTATGTTATGATTGAAGTTAAGTCTAATTAAAATAGACTTAAGTGTTGGACTTGGACCGGCCCAAAGGGCCCTGATCCAACGGATGAACATTCAGTTCATCTCCACCACCGAGACTTCATCGTAACTCCGATCTTCGATCAGATCGGACCGATCGATTCAGTTTCCAAAACTGAACACTATGATCTGAAAAACCGTTTTTCAGAACCCCAGTGCAAAATGACCGTTTTGCCCCTCAACAGCGGGAAACCCCGGTTTGACCCCTGTTGACTTTTAGGAAGTCGCACTCCCCAAAATCCTCTTCTCGTGCTCAACACATTGAGCTGAGTATCCGTGCGGGAATCTCGAATCCAGTACTTGTGTGACCCTCAATGGTTCAGGGATACAGCTAGCCGTGGGCCCACAACCATTGTGGCTCCGGAATCACAATTCCAGACTTGCCCATCGGATCATGGTAAGAGCGTCTAGCAACATCGCCCCATGATCCCCTAGGTATCACTGATAGTGCCTGCAAGAACCAGTTGGTCGTGGTTAGCGTACAGTACGGTCCTTTCAATCCATATATCCCGATCAGATCAACGACCATTGGTAAATCGAGAGTCGCTATAGATCCGATAGCTATGCGTACATCTTGGAGATCGAATAGTGACATCGCGAGTGTAACTAGGTAAACACATTTACCTAAAACACTTCTAGTACTCTGGCCAGAGATTTATACACTATAATCCCCTCAGATAGCATAGGATATCCACGCATGTCTGCGAGCGGTGAATCCTAGACAACGATGCATCGACTCCTACATGCATCGGGGTCTCACCCAATCCCGACGCCTTACGACCCCAAGTGAGTCGACAAACGGGTCAAAGTGAGACGCCTATCATGTAGAGTCTCAATGACGTTTCAAGTCATGAGGACTAATCAGTACAACCAAGACCTCGGACTTATCCACTTGACAAATGGTAACCACTTGGAAAGTCCGAACGAGGGTAGTTCGATAGATCATCAGGTCACTATCTATCTGCATGCTCAGAACATCACAATGTTCCCTACCAATGAAACATGGTACTTCGCATCGCAGATACTAGTCTCGAACTCGGGCGGCCTTATCCTCATTTTGACGGACCAATCGACTAGGAACATGTTCAGAATACATAGTGACTATTAGATGTGTTTCATGATAGCCGTCATACCCACTATCACATCTAACATGCGCTTAGTGCATTCTAGGTCTTTACTCAACGCAATTTTAAATCATCATACATACAACGAAAGTATTGAATGCCATAAAATAAATGCGAATATCATATATAAAGATTGTTTCATACAAGAGTCTATAAACCCACACGCCACAAGTTGGCTAGTTGGGCATCTACTCTAACAGCTAATCGGTATGGTGGTCTAGATACTGGAGCAGCTCCTGGAACCAAATCAATTGAAATTCCAGCTCTCTATCTGGTGTTAGTCCCTGGATGTCTTCTGGAAAAACTTCAGGGAATTCACTTGCTACTTCTACGGCTGACAGCTGAGGTCTATCAATCGCTACTAAGGATGATATAACTCGGGGAACTCTATCAACATGCTTGGCTAAAAACTGGAATGACTTTCCCATAGGTGGGTTAACAACTACTGTTCGTAGTTTGAAATCAATTAATACCCCATACTTAGTTAGCCAATCTATTCCCAAAATAATATCAAACTCTGGCATCGGCAATACAATCAAATCAGTCGTAATCTTGTGTCCTTGAAGTTTAAGCTCTAAAATCCTAATCAACTCATGAGACACCAGCTGTTCTCCTGAAGGTACTGATACACAGTAACCTACCAATACTTGCTCCGGCTGGATATGCAGTTTCTTAACAAACTCAGCAGCAATAAAAACCCAGCTATCGAAATTTCACCTGTAACTACTGTCGAGTCTGGATTGGCTTGATCAGCAGTCATTACGTAGGCTCTACTGGTTACCAGTTGCTTGGATTTTGGACAATTCTTCATTATATGTCCTGGCATCCCACATTTATAGCAGACATTTTGTCCAAGTCTGCACTGTCCAGGATGAGATTTCTGGCACTTAGGACACACTGGCCTATTATTACCAACGGGAACAGAACTTATAGGTTGAATCTGTAGAGGCTTTTGCTCCTGAGGCCTCTGCTGGCTCTTGTTCTGTTTCTTGAATGGCCTCTGATCCTTCTGCTGAAAGGCTTGTCTCTTCTGTTGCCTTTCCTCATCAAGATCCTTTCAATCCCTTTCAATTTGCAGGGCTCTATCCACTGCTTCTCTGTAAGTCCTTAGCACGGATAGCCTAACATTCATTTTGAACATAGGCTTCAATCCTTCTATGAAATGATTCAATTTCTCCTCTGGATCTCTTCCAATCAATGGCACAAAGTAGCACCCTCGTTCAAATACAGGTGCATATTCTTGCACAGTCAAACTTCCTTGTTTAAGAGTCAAGAAATCTCTCTTTAGTTCAGACCTTTTACCAGCTGGGAGGTATTGTTCAAAGAATACTTGCTTGAAATCTGCCCAAGTTAGGTTCAGCAGATCCACAGACAATTTGGCTCCTTCCCACCAAATCATCACATCTTCCCTTAACATATAGATAGCGCACCTGGGCCTATCTAAATCAGGCGTCTGGAGGTACTCAAAAATAACCTCCATTGATTTGATCCAGCTCTCAGCGATTAGTGAATCAGTAGTACCACTAAATTCCTTAGGCTTCTGTCGTCTGAACTTCTCATGGGGATCATCATTACTTGGTCCCCTACTGCTGGAATATTTCCCATTGCCTCTGTTATTTTGTTCTACCAGCAGTCGCAACAATTGAGTGATATTAGTACTATTATCACTTTCAGTTTCTTCTAAAGGAACACTTCTTCTGCCTCGTCCTCTTCCTGACATCTTATATTCTATATCCCGTAATCCACCACATACATTTATCAGAACATGCTAAAATAAAAGACAATGCTCTGAAAATAAAACTCACAACTTAGAGGAACAGACGATGAACTTTGATCCAGCTGATGGTGCATCTGTTTATCTCAGGAACGTTGCTCTGATACCATGTTGTGACGCTCGAACCCAACGGGGCCACGAGATTTGGGTAAATAAAAATTTCAAAACAAAAGAAGGGCTGAAAGATAATTTGTTATAAGTTGTATCTCTTATAACTTTAAAAAGGAATAGTAACTCAATACAAAACTAACAAACACTTAATTTGCGCGCCAACTGCTGAAACTGGTTTGCGGAAAAACATAATCTAATATATAACTTTGCAATTGCGATTACAACATCTTAATTTCTACATGAATAAACAGCTGTTGTAATTGATTTCCATACAGTACTTCTAAGATACAAAATAACGACTGCTACGACACGGAATACGTTGGCCATTGATAAACACACATCACCTAGCAGCTGATTCACATTTCACCAGCTGTTCGCTCCTCAGTTGTCGCACCTGCACCATTTTAAAAGCTAGTGATCCTAGGGGCTCAGCAAGTAAAACCTGAATAATAACAAGTTCAAATACGCAGATGGACTTCTGATCATTCATAAGTTAAAGGAACATCAATACGTAAACATCTTAAACATTTGTAAACTTGGAGACAGGGGAATATAATCCAGATCTCAACATTAACATTATTTTCCTTAGATTTATGGCTCAGAAGCTCTCCTTAGGTCCGTGTTGCACCTGATCAAGTGACTACTGATATCAGCCTTAGCCTTTGGCATCTTTGCGAAAGGGCAACCGACATATAGACAACTGCTCACCCTTCTCTATATGGGAGTGCAACTAATAGCTGCTCACCTCACCCCATTATGACCGTCTGTGATCTTTGCCATAAGTCTCAAAATAAACTTTTGTTCCTTTAACATCTTTTGTAAAACTTCTTTCTCAAAATCCTCGGGTTCCATCGCTTTAAAACTTTTGCTTCCGCTTTAAAATTTTACTGAGTATCGGGTTCGGCTTTTGGAAACATAATCATTAACATGAGACCAGTCATAAGAAGAATCAGTCGAAATGAATGAAACCAGCTGCAAGGATAAAACCAGCTGCAAGGGATTTTTAAACATATTAAATGAAACGACGTCATAGCGCGTCAACCAGCCGTAAGAAAAGTGTTAAACGACCAGTCGCAAGAAAACGCTAACATATGTAAAACCAGACACAAGGATTTTTACTAAAAGAAACCAGCCGCAAGGTACGTTTTAAATGAAACGGCGTCGTTATCATATCGACTAGCTGCAGGAAAAATATTAACAACCAGTCGTAATGAACAGTATCAGTCGCAAGACTAATACCAGCTGAAATGAACAGTAGAAACCAGGCGCAAGGAATAACCAGTCGCAATGAACAGTACTTTGGAAACAAATATTGCAACTGCTGAAATTTGACAATAAAATGCATCTGCTGATAAACAGTGCATATACTGGATTTTAATAACAAACAAGCACCTGCTGGTGAACAGTGCATCTGCTGAATTAACGAAAACAACGCAGCTGCTGGATTTTAACAAGGAAATGCAACTGCTAGAATAAAACTGGATATATGTAACATCAAAACAACAACTATGCTACCAGCCGTTGCCTATCAAACCAAACTTCATAATGGTTCGACTAGCAACTACCGATTACACCGTTATCAAATTCTGATATTACAAATACTAAATTGAAGAACATTCACAAACTGCTGAAATTTGACAATAAAATGCATCTGCTGATGAACAGTGCCTCTGCTTTTAATAACAAACAAGCACCTGCTGGTGAACAGTGCATCTGCTGAATTAACGAAAACAACGCAGCTGCTGGATTTTAACAAGGAAATGCAACTGCTAGAATAAAACTGGATATATGTAACATCAAAACAACAACTATGCTACCAGCCGTTGCCTATCAAACCAAACTTCATAATGGTTCGACTAGCAACTACCGATTACACCGTTATCAAATTCTGATATTACAAATACTAAATTGAAGAACATTCACAAACATTCTGGGAATAAATTCAAATTCTCAGCACTTTAAAACGTCATAAACTTTCTGGAAAACATTTTGGAAGCATATAAACATCAAAACATCATTTTTGAACCCATCTCTTTCCTTTGAACATGTATAAATCGTTTTAAACATGAACACTACACATAACATAACATATAGGCAAGGAGACTCAAGAACATCAATATATGCTTTAAATGATGAGTCAAGAATCAGCTTTTACTTTCCTTTAACAAAACTTGCAACGGTAGCTAGTTCCTGCTGGATCTTCTCCCTGAGCAATCACACGAGCTTTTCTGGAATTTATTTCGAAGAACACTAGAGAATTTCCTTGCAAATGATAAAGGTCTTGCTTTGAAAACATGTTTAAATATGGAAGGGATTAGTGGCAAGCTACTTGTGAAATCAAGCATGACACACTTAGGAAATTTGGTAAAATTCCCTTCCTCTTATTTTTATTTGTAAAACACCAAACCTTTTTCAAAAGAGATCATTTGTCCTCCTAAAGAAATATTTTCAATCATTTTAAAACCTGCTCGTGCACTACCCTTGGAGTCACATGCTGAAACCAGCCATGTCACACTTATCTCTGAAACTAAAAGATCAGCGATACATAAACATTTCATAATAACCATTTATAAAATAAAGAAATTCATAATGTGGTCCTAAGGATTTTTGGGGAGTTACAGTCGAACTCTGTCGTGATACCCTATTTGCTGTTCACCGAACCTTATCTTTTCCGATTTCCGACGATACGCAGTTCCGACGAGAGTAAGAATGGTAGCGTTGGACTCCTCTTGCTAAGGTGCTTCGTTCTATACCTCTTTTGGAAGCTTGCGTGAAGTTGGAGAGGATCTCGAGACGTCTCCCTTGTGTAGTCTGTTAGCATAAGCGTTGGGTAAGTGTTAAGATCTTTCCTTGTGCTTTGTTTAGAGAAGCTTGTTGAGTTAGGAAGTTAGAGCGTAGCGCTGGTGGAGTTTGTAGCTCCTAGCTGTTGTTTCTATGTTTCGGTCCTTCAGCAGTGTTTGTGTTTGGCTTAGAAGGTGACAGATCTGTGTATCCCGTACCTCGTTGTGGTAATTTTAGTTCAGAAGATTTGAGGTATGGATGTTGAGCTTGTTTACAGCGTTGAGATTTGGCATGGATGAGTGCTTGTGCTTGCATGTCTTGCTGATTAGGTGTATGTTGTTCGATGTTTATGTTCTTATTGTAATTCCATACACACACATATCCATGTTGCATTCAGATTCTGTTAGCCATTCCCTGTTGTTGTTATCTGAGTGTACCAGGGTGCCTGCTGGAGAGGATGAGCGGGTAACTCCCGTGTGCCTCATCTCCCTGCTGGGATCTATTAGCCACTATGAGCGGAGTGGGTAGCTGCCACATCTCATGAGTTGGGAAACAGCAGGTTGAGTGATTATTGCACCTGGTACCATGTGTTGGGATGAGTGGGTAGCTCCCATATACTCACACACCCCGTGACCACTGTTGTAATATCCTTCAGTTGATCAGATTCCAATTTTTGAGCAATGTCATGGAATCCTTTGGCTCCCTGCGTTCAGTTGTAGCCTTTATCTCATGCATAGCATTTGCATTTTATCTGTTGCTATCTAACTGTTGTTTTCAGTTGCTCTCCGTACTGGGGTTTGACCCCTGTCCCTCTGGGGCTTGTGTTTGTGCATGTGTGTGTTCCAGGTTATCATGGTTTCTCCGCTGGTCATGGAGTGGATCAGCTGTTAGCGCCCGAGAGGTGGCTAGAGTGTCCCAGTTATATGTAGTACATATTTGTACTTATGTACTGTATATATGTTGAGCGAGAGACTCATCGTAGTCTTAGTGTTTATGTATTTGGGAGTCACTCTTTGTTGTATTGTTGTTAGTTGTTGTGTGGGTTTTCGAGTATTCTAAAACCGGTATTTGAATATCAATGTACTTTTAAATTATGTTATCTTTCAGTCAGGCCAAAAGCGAAAATTTTAAGCCACTTTCGTATGTTTTCGCTATTGTTTTGCGTGGTTTAACTCTGTATAGTGCACGAGGCCTGACATGCACAGCGTTGGCGGAAGGGTGCTTCCCGAGCGATGACTAAGATGGGTATGGTGATCTCGTGGGAGAGTTTCCATGCCGGTTTTCTTCAGGAGTACATTTTCATGTCGTACTACAACAACAAGGAGCGGGATTTTAATAACTTGGTGCAAGGGAATTTGAAGGTGGTCGAGTACGCTAAAAAATTTTCTTCCTGTATCGCCTATGTACTGCGTGTATATGGCCAAGAAAGGGCAAAGCAGAACAAGTTCTTGGAGGGTCTGAGGTCGGATCTCTTTACATTGGTGATAGCATGTTCACCTTCTACCTATGATGCCGTCGTGAACCAAGCGATAGACGTTGAGGAGGATCTTTGAAAAGGCAATTTAAGGTTCAGCCGAAAGATGGATATGGTGTTTATCCTGTGCTGTCTGGGAAGCCTCCTTCTCAACCTCCTCAGGCATAACAGTCTTTGAACTGTCAGAGGTTCAGGTCAAGAGGGAACAGTTCAAACGGACGGGTTTGAGTTCTTCTGGTTTGGATAGTTCTAGTGGAGCGAGTTCGAAGTCAGGGTTCTGTAGTCAATGCGGAGGCAGGCATCAGACTTCTCATTGTCTTGGAGTGCGAGGCGCTTGCAATACCTATGGGAAGATTGGACACTTTTCGAGGGTGTGTTCTTCTGCTAGAGGACAACGCTCTAACCTGTCACAGCAGGATTATTTTGGAGGTTCTTCACGGAGGCCGTATCCCTCTGCTCAGCCATCGTAAGCATCTAGGTTTAGAGGGGCCTTCTCAATCTCAGCACTCGGGACCTCAGTAGGCTAAAATGAATGATCCGGAGGAGTGATGGAAAGTACTTGCCTTATCCTTGTTTATCCAGCACGAGTTTGATTTGGCACTGGAGCATCAAACTAGTTTTTACCTGATTTATTTGTGTTTGAGTATGGGTTTTTTGATACCCCTTGGTGTGATCTTGTGTTTGTTGCCACTCCTGCCGATGTGATTGATGTCCCGTGAGATAGTTCTTGGTTGTGTTGTTAAGTTCGAGAAGGATGCGCTAGTGACAAATTTGTTTTCGTTGGAGATGTTTAGCTTTCTGTCGCTCGTGACCTAAGTATATGATTCATGCTTTAGATGTGATTTACGAACCGATATTAGAGGTGACATCCCTATTGTTCGAGAGTTCCCTGACGCCTGTCCAGATGATATTCCTATATTTCCTACAAGACGAGAGATTGATGTTAACATTGAGTTGGTGCCAGGGACTTTTAGAGCTCCCTATCGCTTGTCGTCAGCCGAATTGAGGGAACTTAAGGATCAGTTTCAAGATTTAGTACCAACCTGATGATGGTTTCTTCGTTTTGGGTTGAACGATGGATGGTTGTGGACATTAGAGAAGCTCTGAGGACTGGTCCGTGCATTTGTGAGTTTAATTTGAAACCCTAATCAGGCTAGTCAGGTTTTTACCGTTGCTTCTATTGGTTGTTTGAGGTTTTGAGGGAGACTAGTGGTTCCAAACCTGATCTATTTGAAGGAGACCATCATGAAAGAGGATCCTTGTAGTCGCCACAACGTGCATTCGGGTGAGAAAAAGATATACAATGCCTTGAGATCTCACTACTGGTGGGAAGACATGAAGAGCGGTATTTCCGGATTTGTGACTCGACGGTTGAATGGCCAACAGGTCAAGGCTTGGAGAACGAGACCTGGTGTTTGCTTTAGAGTTTTGAGGTGCCCCAATAGAATTGATAGCACATTTCTATGGATTTCAAAACACAATTTCCTTGTTAGAACCAAGGTTGTGATGCCGTTTGGGTAAGGGTTGATGGACTGTCCAAGTCAGCCCACTTTTCCCTATGTTATGGCGCGTTCTAGGAAAAAAATGACGAGAATGTATGTCGACCATGTGGTGGGTTTGCATGGTGTGCCGATGTTGATAGTGTCTGACAGGGATTATTGGTTTTTTCATCGGATTTTGGAATAACTTGCAGGCATATTTGGGGTCTTGATTGGCCATGAGTGCAACATGTCTCGCCCAGAGATGTCCAATCTAAGTGGACCATATAGACTTTAGAGGGTATGATACAAGCTATAGTGATGGGTTTCTAGTGGGAAATCGTGTGTTTCTGCGATTTTCTTCTTTCAAGAGCGTGCTGAGATTCTGTATGAAGCTAGCTCCGAGATTCATAGGTTCATGTGATACTATCGAGCAGATTGGATCTTTGGCATATAGATTGCAATTGTCGTCTGGGTTGTCGATGATGCAAGATGAGTTTCATGTTTCAAGGCTGAGGAAATATGAGCCAGATCATTCCCATGTTTTGAGAACCGATGAGGTTGAGCTGGACCAGACCCTGAGCTTCTTTGAATCACCAGCAAGGATTCTGGATAGAAAGGAGAATCAATTAAGGAATGAGACCATACCTTGAGTTATAGTGCAGTGGAAAACATGGAAGAGTAGAGGCTAACTATGTAGTGGCAGTCAAGATGAGAAAAGAGTGGCCTCATCTTTTGAATATTGACTTCTTCCATGTATTCTGTTGGTGTTCTATTGGTCTCTGGTCTGTGATCTATTTTGTGTTTAGTTTTGGCAGTCTGTGTTGTGATCTGATCTATTTTTGTGGGCTATTGCATTCAATTTCAAGGACGAAATCTTTTTAAGGAGGGGAGAATTTGAGGACTCTATTTAGCCAAGGTAATTAGTGGCTTAATCAGTTTGGATTAATTTCTAAGCAGTCAATATTATTCATATTAGGATGTTATTAATTGAGATGGATCAGCTCAGACGCAAGATGATCTTATGCTCCGTGCTAAGCTGATGGTGAAAGCTGCTTTGGCTTCTAGTTTAGGTCACTGGTGCGAGCTGATCGGGTGGCCTGTGCTGATTTTAGGTATGTAAGCTGATTTAAAGTTGGTGGAAGTATCGACTCAGTTCGGAGTGCACTGGAAGCATGGAAGGAGATTCATCTTAGAAGCTTACTGGTGTGGTTATACGAGCTGGTCAGATGTATCATAGTGTGAGCTGATTGATTGGACCCGAACGGGTGCAAGCTGACAGGTAAGTATGGTGCTGTGTTTAGCCTTGCTGAGTTTGTGAGCTGAGAATTTGCTTCTATAGTGCGAACAGGTCCAGTGTAGTGGTCTGAGCTGATATGAAGTCAGGAATTATTGTGCTTTGCGTGGATCAGCTTAGGCGAGAGCCGATCTCGTGCTGAGCTGATGTTGTTGATTTCTTTGAGATCATTTTGGGATGTGGTGGAAGTTGTACGTTAGGATCAGCTTAGAGAGTTGATCGCTTAGAAGGGAGCAGCAAACGTGAGCTGATCTGGGATCACGAGTCGAGTTGATCATCATGAGCTGCTCCATGTATGCACGCTGCGATATGAGAGTATCGCAAACTGTTTGGGTTGCTGTAAGCTGAATGGAGAAGCACAAGTTGACCTGAGTGATGCGTACTGGATCGAGTACCCTAAGCTGAGATTTGAGATGCGTGCTGATCCAAGTAGCGCGTACTATTCTGGTGACCGCAACTGCTGAACTGATGTCAGTTTGAGAAGTAGGGCGTAAGATGGATTCAGCTTGGGAGTTACGCCACGTTCTGAGCTAAGTATTAAGATCAAGTACGTGGTCTTGTATAGTTGGTTAAATCTTCCTGGTGAAAGTTGATGGCGAATAACAGTTGTTTTGAGGTGACATTCATATCGGGTGAGAGCTGAGTGTGCGCGAGAGCTAAATAGTGCGTGAGAGCTGACTTGTGCCTGTGAGCGTGATCTGGTGGATGCGAGAGCTGAACGAAATGCAAGGGTGTGATCTGCTTGGTGAGAATGATCCGATTTAAGAGTGTGATCTGTTAGTGAGTGTGTTATACCTGTGGGCACGAATTGTTGGGAGCGAGAGCTAATTTGAGTACGCATGCTGAGCTGTATGCCTGAGCTGGTTACAGTGTGGATCTCTGAGCTGATATGAAAACGCTGTAGCTCAGATCTAAAGAACTTAAGTATATATACTCTCTCGTTGACCAACACTTAGCCATTATTCTACACTACAAACACCTTATCCTCTAAGAACTTCCAACCCCGATATTTCTCAAACCATTGTCGTCACTGTTCATTGACCTGGTATTTTTCTAATCGTCGAAGATTGGTCGATCAGTTTTGAGAGAGGGTACCACGGTTGAAATCCTCTTTCCAAGCTCTACAATCTCATACCAGTCTGGAATCATGAGGAGGCTGAACTGAGAAAGTGAAGAGAAGCATGGGGAGCTGTTACTCTCCATTTCTGATTGCGTTGAGTTTCGTTTAGGTAACCCTATGCTTTAAGTGTTGATCATGAACCTTAATAGTTATTATTTGAGTTGGGTTTGATTGTAAGGTTGAGTTTGAGCATGCCGTAGTTTGGAGCTTTGGTCGTGAGCTGTTTGAACTTGAACCAGAGCTAATTTCTTAGATATGTCTGTATATTTGTAGCTCTCTTACGGCTTCTAGTGTGATTTTCTCCACCCTGAGCTGTTGGTTGTGAGTTGTAAGTCGACAGTGGTGTTTGCTTCTCTGACCATGATCTTTGAGGTATTTTTTAAGATCTGAATGTGGTACGAATTGAGCTTGTATTTACAGCTTTGAGATAAGCATGTGAACGTGTCTGTGGCTGTGTGCTGAGCTAATGTATCTTTGTTGTGTGTGTGCTGAGTTTCCATAGTTTTTTGTGCTTGGGTCGAGTTTCCGGGCTGTTTTCTTTTGTATATTGTCATGTCTGTGGCTATGTGCTGATTTGCCTAGTTGTATGTAGCATGAGGAAGCCTGAGTTGTTCTGATCCTGAATTGTCGAGCTGTTCTCACGAATTTTACTATATGTTGTTACATGACTTTGTTGGCATTGAATACATACATAGTATGTTGAGTCTGAATCCTTTGAGAACCGATTGTTGACGATGATTGAATAGTACCAGGAAGCTTTCTTTTGATATAAAATGAGGCCGAGCAAGTAGCACCGTCACCCTATTCTCCGTACTGTGAGTTGTTTTTCCTCTATGACTGAGTGCGTAGCTCCCACGCTATCATGAGCTTAGGGCACCAATGGGTTGAGTTTTTTGTTGTGCTTCTGGTACTTTGTGTGTTAACCAAGTGGGTAGCTCCCATATACTCACATGCGTTGTGGCCACTATGTTATTGATCGCCAACTGAGTCACCGTGCTTTGGGTTCCAATGATTCGTTGTACCTCTCATGGATTACACGACATGATATGTTACATGTTTATTAGATTGCTGTTTTATGATTGCTCTTCGTACTGAGGTTTGACCTTGTTTGTTTCTCCTTTGGGGCTGCTTTAGTCATGTGTTGGCCACTACAGGTATTTTAGGTAGATCACTTGGTCCTTGAGATGAATCAGTTGGTGGAGCCCCATCGGCGTTGTTGAGTTCATATTTATGTATATATTTCATCGAGTCATTTACCAGGGGATGCCCTGAGTAGTTGTTATCTTGAGGTTTCGATGTTGATGTTGTGATTATATGTATACTGCTTGAGAGAGTTGTTGCGGTTTACTATTGACTTTTGAATCAAAGTCGTGTATTTTGAAGATATATTTTCAGTTCAGGCCAAGAGAAAAATTTTAATCACCTTTTAATCTTCCGCATTTTGTTGTTAATTGCATGCTTTTTCTTTTTAAGAGAACCGTGCCTGACAACGAACACCTCCTTTGAGATAACCACTTTCTTTCCCGAAACGCTTCTCACTATTTCTCCATTCACATACATACCGTTCTCGAAAAAATGAATCAACGCCTTCTCATACACAGATCCAGAAACCCTCAAAAACCCTCGGAGTCCTGATGTCTCCAAAGTCTTGAACATTCGTACCATGCCTTCACCGGTCATGAACAGTACGGAGTCAAAGTTCACCTGCAAAGTATTGCTAACAAAAGATGCCATGGTAAAGTGTAATAGGAGATTATGTAATGTAGAAAGATTGAAAATGATTTCGAGAAAGCAAACAAGTTCTTTTGTAATCATAAGGAAGATGAAAATAGTGAAGTACTGTTAAAACATGTGTGAAGAATGTGAGAGAAAATATAACGGACACGTGTCATTCTGGGATCCAAAGGTGTTTGAAATTTAAAAATTAACCGTACTATTTTCAAGGAAGTTTAAAAAACACAATAATCTCAACAGTTCATACGTTATTATATCAACACGTAGACACTAATTCAAACACAGTGATAAGATCTGGCTGTATATTTTCCTAAGATGTATAAGATCAGCACGGACCAGATCAGCATGTACCAAATCAGCACAGAGACACTCAGCAGACTTTCATACTTATCTGTTTGAATTTAATTGTTTCCACTAAAAAATGCTCACAGAACATGTTTATGGCATATAAAAAAGACCTAATATGTTTCTAAATATGAAAACTTAGTGTCTGGTAGGGGCTTTGTGAATATGTCAGTTACTTGCTGATTTGTTGGAACATGCTCCAGCCAAATGTCCTTTATTAGCACATGGCCTTGTATGAAATGATTTCTAATATCAATATGCTTCATTCTGGAGTGCAGCACAGGATCTGAGTGATAGCAATAGCAGTTGTGTTATTGCAGAAGATGGGAGCTTCAGATATATCTACACCATAGTTTCTAAGTGTTGTTGTACCCGTACAATTTGAGCACAATAGCTCCCTGATTCTAAGTACTCTGCTTCATCTGTAGACGTTAACATTGATGTTTGCTTCTTTCTAAACCATGAAATTAGTCTATTTCCCAAGAACTGACAAGTTCCACTTGTGCTATGCCGGTCAATATTGCAACCTGCGTAATCTGCATTTGGATAACCAATTAAATTGAAACTTGTGTCTTTGGGACACCAAAGACCCACGTTTTGAGTGCCTTTTAAGTATTTTAAAATACATTTAACATCAATGAAATGGGATTGTTTGGGATCAGCTTGGAATCTATCACACATACAGACAACAAACATGATTTCTAGTCTGCTAGAAGTTAAGTACAACAATGATCTGATCATCCTCGATACATAATAACCTCAACGGCAGTTCCAGCTTCATCGTTATCCAATTTTATTGAATCACTCATTGGGGTTGCTGCATGTGAACATTTTTCCATTCTTAATTTCTTTATAAGCTCTTTTGTGTACTTTGCTTGATTGACTAAAATTCAATTCTCAACCTGCTTTACTTGTAGACCGAGATAAAATGATTGCTCATCCATCATGCTCATCTCAAACTTTTCCTGCATCAGCTTGGACACTTCCATCAGCTGGGACATGCTCTGCTGTATCAGCTTGGACATCGGTTGCTAGTCTTCTACCTATATCTCATCATCACTTGATTCCACAAGGTTAGTAGATTCTAATTCTATTGCTAATATCAATAATAGATGCAATATGATTAGAAGAGAAACTAGACTCATCTAATTTAACATGTATGTACTCTTATATTGTCAACGTTATATTATTAAAAACACGAAAAGCTTTGCTGACAGCTGAATATACAAGAAATATGCCAATATCATATCGTGCATCAAAAGAAGATAAGAGAATTTTACCATTATTATGAATGTAGCATCGACAACCAAAAACTAATTAGGTTGTTTGCCATTCCAGATCGCAAGTGTTTTTTTTCCTTGTTTCTCGTTAGTCATCGATCTATTCTACGTGTAGCATGCAATGTTCGTCACTTATTCCCAAAACATTTGAGAAATACCGAAATCAACAAGCTTCTTGCAGCCTCTTTTAGAGTACAATTACGATGCTCAGCTAAACCATTCTTTAGAGGTGATCTGGCCGCAGATAACTCATACCTATTTCCGTTGGATGTAAGAAAGGAGGATAATTTGTGATTTAAAATTATGTTCCACGATCACTCCTTGATAGAAGAAGATTTCTCATTTTGAAGTCAAGTCAAAACATTTATCAGTTGGTCTGCAAACTGATATTTGTTTTTAAAAGTATTACCTGATAAACCTAGAGTAATCATAAACAATCACTGGGGTGTACTTTATTCCACTTAAGCTAATTACTTGTATAGGACCGAAAAGATCCATGTGCAACAGCTTTAAGCTATGGGAAGAAGAATTACAACCCTTATTCATAAAAGTAGACCAGACTTTCTTTCCGAGCTGACATGCTGAACAATGTTAATCTTTTGTAAAATCAATTTTGGGAAAACCAATGATCAAATCATGCTTACGCAGACTGGCTATGGTTTTAAAATTTGTATGATTCATGGTTTTATGCCACTACTATGCTTTAGAAGAATCAGCAATTAGACATGTTGGTTCTGTTAACAGTTGTGCTAAAAAGTACTTTATAAGTATTTCCAGATCTATGTTCTGTTAGAATAGTCAATTGTATTCTGAACTGTGCATGTGTGTTTGTGAAATTTTACCACATAGTTACTATCACATAATTGACTAATGCTGATCAAATTATAACAAATATTCTCAACTAAGAGCACATCATTAATCGTAATGTTACCATGGACAATCTTACCCTTGCCCACAGTGTAACCTGTTGAGTTATCACCGAAAGTGATTATTGCTCAGTGCGTAATATTTTGAGCCTTGGTTTCATATTTTGACCATTCAGATTGTGTCTCAGCTGATCGGTTCTGCCTCACCTTTTTGAACCATGCCTTTGCTGGTTCAGATAATACGACCGTGGACCAGATTTCGCTCTGTACTTGTCCAGTCTGTTCTTTAGCCAGCTTCGCTTATATTTCTCAGGTTGAGCATAGCCGATACCATGATTTCCATTCTGGTTCAGCTGATTTGCGTTCTGGTCATAATATTTAATCGATTCAAGAGTGTTATATATCAAACTGGCTTTGATAAAATACATTTTCTATAATTTATCATATACCAGATCTGGTTGAGTATAAGTTTCATTCAATCTGGTTACTTCTGAGCTGAAGCCTAAGACAGTTTTATCATCCAATGGCTTCTGTGCTTCATGAAGCTTCTCAATGAAACAAAAGACTTAGTCCAAGAGTTCATCTCATGATTTAATCTTATGTTTCCAGATGTGATTCATCAGACTTTTTTTCGAAAAATCATTTCAGTTTTGAGCTTTCTTATATTAACCTCTAGACTGCCAACAAGCTGTAAACAGCTCGGATCGCCTGAGCTATCTATTTGACTTTTGCGTTTAGCTTTAACTTTCTCAAATGTTTGTGAGAGCTTTTTATACTTATGGACCATTTCATTTAGTGCAGAAACGATGTCCTATCATGTAAATCAACATTTGAGAAGTCGAAAACTCATCATTGTCATCTGTCATTAGACAATGCACTTCTTCTTGCTCACTTTCACTTGATGAGCTGCTTGAGGTACTCTGTTCTGATTCAGAATCCACCTGAAACGCCATAACTACATTTTCTAATAAATATATATACTGATTTTTTTTGTAAATCAATAATTAAATGGAACATTCCAATATAAGAGTATGTAAAATATCTTGAAAAGTTTAAAGGATTTATAGAGTTAGAACATCAAATAGAATTCCAACATGTTTTTTTAAAAAGTCTCCCATCAAAACAACACTCATAAACTTTACGCATCTATACTCAAATAATTCCCATCACAAATCGTTTAAATCAACTCAACATACTTAAATTGTTTTATAAACCCATGAGGAAACAAAATAATTATTTATAACTTTAGCGGAAACACGCGTGGTCGCTGAGCATGTGCCGCGCCGGACTGCTATCCACTCATGGGTCCTGCCCCTCGATCTCAGCCTCCACATCATCTGCATCAATCAAATGTAGTGATTCTAAAGACTCAAACAAGTACAAAATTATAGATAGTAAGTACTAAAAAAGACACTCACATGTCGTAACATAGTTATACTCAAATCAATATTCTTAAACATTATTGCATAAAAATTATTTTTCCTTGAAATTCATTCATATAAAATAAACTCGCTAAAAGAAAGTATTTTCTGGTGAAATCCATTTCCAGACTGTAGTCCCTCAACCTCGATTTGCTTAATCAAGCTAAATAAAACCACGGTACTAGGTTGGAACGGCATCCCAGTATATTATTGGAACCCAGTTCTGTTAATTGTAACGGTACTCCAATACTTTTCTGAAGCTCATTACGTGTCAATGATAGGATCAATTAGGATCGAAAATAAGCCTAGGAGTTCAGAAGGGGGGGGGGATTGAATGAATTCCTTGGATTTTATTTTTTGAAACCTTAAAAACAATTTTACAAGCGCCTCGCTTAACTCGGATCTATGTTACCAGATCTGAGGTATCTCAGTCCCAAATCTGATTTCTCGACTAACAAAAATTGTGTGGAAAGATGTCGATCAAACAGTGAACATTTATGTAACTACAGTGCAATAAGTAAAAGTGCAAGGTCGAGAATTTTTTTCTGGAAGTTCGGATCTAAAGATCCTACGTCTCCCCTTCTTCCTTTGCAGGAAGGTTCTACTAGAAGACTTTGATGAATACAGACGGTGTAGACACCCGGTCACTGAGCCTCGCTCCAAGTGAACTCCTAGTAACTCCAACTACACGCAGATACAACTGCTGAATTACAATCGACGTAATTTTCTCAAACGGCTTCACGTAGCACGTTTGTTACAGACTTAATTCTGAATAGTACAATGAATACAATATAGTGAGTACTGTAGATCTTCTGATTTATATGACAAAGAAACTTGATTTACAAATGTAAACCAGAAGATATCTCGAAGATTTAATCTATGAAGTCTTGAACTTGAGAGTTCTTTGAGATTTGAATACTGGGAGTTGATATTTTGCGATGTAAAGTTCCATAGAGTATGTGAGAGCGTCGAAAATAGCAGAGAGTGATTGAGAGTGATCGAGAGCTTCTTAATTCGAATTCCTCAACTATTTATACTCATTAATCTCAACGGTCAGTAAATGTAGCTAGTAGGTACAAACCCCTTTGCATATCTTCAACGTATCACCGCATTTAATGCTTATGCAAAAGGTAATCGGCGCTAGTCAGGGCTTGATTGACTTGTATACCAAATCGGGTAAACATCGTATCAATCATCCAAAATAGCTATGATCTTGTCTCCTTAATTTAAGTTGTCTAACAGACAATTAAATCAAGACCGTTGATTTCTCTCAAATAAATAACTGATAGCATCTGACGGATTCCGAAGCTCACTATAACATAGAAATCTGAATACTGCTCTCTGAATCAAATCTGAAGTATTGTACTTCTTTTAGTAATACGCTATCAAATCTGAATTCTTGTGTCCTTTAAAATATACTCCCCAGTTACTCAAATCTGAAGACTTTTCCCTTATTCGAATATTCCTTATTTTGTAGAAACCGACTTCTGCAAAAACTGAATATCCGTAATAACCCAACATCTGAAATAACGACTTCTGATTTGAATTCCTGTTACTAAAATCTGAATTACCTCGTGTAGAGTCTGTTCACATCTGATAAGCTCGGATCTGAAATAAACTATCTGAACGCTTGTACATGGATCTATTACCGTAGCCTCTGAATCAAGTCTGAATACCTCAAATCTGAAATTCTGACCCGATAACTGAATTAACCCGAATACCCGAATCTAATATATACAGAAAATGATAATTCTCTTCTGAGTAGCTCGAATCTGATCAGCATATGAAAGTACTATTCTCAAGTTTCTCGTATCTGAAAATACTTATCTGTTAGCTACGATAACTGAATTGTCCAGATCTGATCCTTGAAATTCAGTTCTATCTTGATTTTTTTACCACCAAAACTTATAAATTTTATCTTAACAATTTTCCCTTTTTGTTGATGACAAAACTTAGTAGCCTACGAGGTAGCCTACGACTTAAAAGGTTACTAAAGATTAATCCCGAAGTCGTGCTAAGTATATATTCAAAACTGAGTTAAGTACAAGAGATTTCTACAAAATTGAAAGCTAAAAACTATTTATTTTTCTCCTGGCCAGTATCCAATTCCTCTTCCAGATCCTTTGTGAGATCCAATACTTCTATAATATCTTTTTCTTGAAAATTTTCTCCTACTACCTCCACCAGGTCTGCTTCGATCATCAGGAGGAGGCTGCGGACATCGGCTGCTACTTCCTTCCCCCTTTTTTGGCATTACCACCTCTATTTATATAATCAACAAATTCAGATATCTGAGTGGTGAGGTATTGAAATTTTCTTGTGCTTTCACACGGAATTCCATCAGATCATTCACATGGGTAGCTCTCAGGTCCTAAACCTCCTTATTAATAACATCCAATTTTTTTGAAAAGGCTGCTTTCTAAGCTTGCATCTCCTTACGGAGAATATCAGTTTGAACAAGAGTATCCCTGTCTTGATTATCGGACCTGGCAAGAAATGCAGTCTCAAGATGCGAAATTCTCTGAGTAAGATAGGCCTTGAGTTCATCAACACGGAACCTAGATTGCAGCTTCTCAACTGAGATCTTTCCAACTGTAGTTCTGAGCTGTGCAAAATATTCAGTGAAATCTGTAGGAAGAGTGATGCCAACAATTGTCTCTTCCCTCAAAGGAAGATCACCAGAAGTGAACCGCATAGGAGAATCCCTGGAAGTAGAATGAGAATCTGAATTTGACTGGGAGGAACGAGAACTGATGAAGGGTGTATTCGCCGTTGGATGGTGCTGAGAGATCTCACATACTATTTGGAACTTTACATCGCAAAATATTCATGTCCCGGTATTCAAATCTCGAAGAACTCTCAAGTTCAAGCCTTCATAGATCAAATCTTTGAGATATCTTCTGGTTTACATTTGTAAATCAAGTTTCTTTGTAATTGAAACAAGAAGATCTACAGTACTCACTATATTTTCATTGTACTATTCAGAATTGAGTCTGTAACAAACGTCCAACGTGAAGACGTTTGAGAAAATTACGTTGATTGTAATACAGCAGTTGTATCTGCGTGTAGTTGGAGTTACTAGGAGTTCACTTGAATCGAGGCTTAGTGATCGGGTGTCTACAGCGTCTGTATTCATCAAAGTCTATTAGTGGAACCTTCCTGCAAAGGAAGAAGGGGAGACGTAGGATCTTTAGATCCGAACTTCCAGAAACAAATTCTTGAATTTGTTTTCCGTGATCCGTCTCCGTCTCCTCCAGAGGTTCTTCTACAAAATAACCAGCTGTAGCGGAATCATCGCTTTGGTTTCCAATTATCTTACTTGGTTGCTCAAGCCTAGACATGTCGTCATCCTCTCTAGATCTCAAAGGCTCTTTAAGAAACTGTTTCGGTGCAGTAAAAGATGTCATTTTCCTAGCAATTTCATTTTCAACTCCGTCAAGATTATCATCCTCATCATGGACAGCAATCGAGCGCGCAATGTTCTCAACTGCTATCTCATCAGATCTGGTTATCGCTGGTTCCTCAAAATCTGTTACATCTGGTTCCCCCACATACGTTTCCATCTGCGCTGTCTTGGCTAACACCTGTTCGATAATATTATCTACGTCATCAATAACAGGGATTTACTCTGGCACTTTCTCAATAACATTCTCCATATCTGGTTATTTTTCAACAATTTCATCATCAGAACCCGCTGTCAGATTCAACTTCCTCTTCGGTGCTTTGCGTTTTTTAGCAGGAGGGGTCACAGCTGGCACCATTTGGATAGGTACGGCATCCTGCACTACAGTCACAGTCACAAGTGCCAATATTCTTTTGTAAGACCAGCGCTCCCCGTGGTTGTCCTCTTCTTCTTAGAGACTGGCTTATTCGCAATAGGAGCAGGCCTTACTTAGACACGGCTTTTTTTTTCTCCGTTGGTTTCACCACCTCTGGCTCATCCACATCAACAAAAATTTTCTTGTTTTTGGCAATATACGTGCCAACCGTTTACGCAGTTAGAATCTTCAGAGGTGGAAACTCTTTTGATTCGTCCAGTTCCAAATCTGGGGCATTTTTCAACAGAATACAGATCTGCACCGCATACCCTCATGCTTGCTTTGAGGCAGGGGTGAACATTAAACAACAGTCTTCCCCAGTTGAGCTGAACGCCCCCATAAATAGTAGACATCATCAAAAATCTCTCATGGGTTGCAGCATCGAATGACCCAGCCTTCATAGTCACAGATTTCGCCAAGATATCATTTAGCAGCCGAAACTCGAACGCCATCTCTCTCTTCTTACAAGAGGTGCTTAGATGTGCACCATCATACCAGAACACACTCCTCGCATCAAGAACTAGATCCTTCGGCACATCATGCAAATCAGTCAACCCTTCCAATGGCAACTCAAAAGTTCCATCAAACAATCCTTCTGAAATAGCAACTGGTTTCCCTTGAACTATACTAATAACCTTACTGTCCTTGATTGAAGCGTTGTGGAAGAACTCCACTAGAGAAGCTTCGTAAATTGCTGAGGAAGAACCCAAAAACCCGCTGAGTCCAGATGACACAAGGGCTTCGAACATAGAAACCATCCCCTCGTGTTCCATTCCTAGTACTGAGTCAAAGTAGACCTGAATAGCATTGCTGATCAGTGAAGACGCCATTGCTGATAGGTTGATTTAGGAATAATACGCCAAAGAAAGATTATCTGCAAAGGAACACTGGAAAGCAAGAGTGAAAGATAGATAGAATGCAATTGCGCAAGTAAGAGTTAGAGAAAAGGAAACGACGTAATATAAACAAGGAATGTGAATAGGAAGATGAAACGGTGAGAGAATGTGGATGTGACGTTTCACATGATGACAACCACGTGTCAATCATCCGATGGCGCGATCAAGATTTGGAAAATATTTTGAAGTGATTTTCGAAAATTTTTACCCGTACAGTGAAAAGTTAAACAAGTGTCATTTCATTAACGTGTCACATCCTTAGGATATGTTTGATGTATCAGTAGGGGTACTACCAGATCTGATCACAGGTAAGCATCAACTGTGTATATATGAAATTTGAGTATATCCAGATCTCACATATTCAGTCGAATCAGCGCTTATTAATTCAGATATGTTGTTCACCCTAAATCTTAGGCTCTCCCAAATCTGAAAGGTTACCGAATCTGGAAATCCATGATGTTCCCCTTGAACAGTACTCAGATCTGATGAACCCAGAAGCTGTTCAACCTGAAATACGTTAGCGCAAAGACAGATCAAGGAAATTCTAAGAGACCCAAAATGTTCCTAAAATAAGAAAACTTAGCGTCTGGTAGAGGCTTTGTGAAGATTTCAGCTACTTGCTGGTCAGTCGACACATACTACAGCCGGACGTCTTTCTTGAGCACATGATCTCTTATGAAGTGATGCCAAATGTCGGTATGCTTCGTTCTAGAGTGCAGCACAGGATTTTGAGTGATTTTGATGGCACTGGTGTTGTCACAGAGAATAGGTGCTTCAGAAGCATCAATGCCATAGTCCTTGAGCTGGTGTTGTATCCATAAGATCTGAGCACAGCAGCTTCCAGCCGCTAAGTACTCCTCTTCAGCTGACATTGCAATAGATGTTTGCTCCTTACTGAACCAGGAAATCAATCGATCTCCTAAGAATTGACAAGTCCCACTTGTGCTTCTACGATCAACTCTACATCCTACGTAGTCTGCATCACTATAACCGATTAGTTGAAAGCTAGAGTCTTTGGGATACCAAAGACCCACATTGGAAGTTCCTTTTAAATATTTAAGAATCAGCTTGATTGCTATATAATGCGATTGTTTAGGCTCTGCTTGAAATCTAGCACACATACAGACAACAAACATGATGTCTGGTCTATTAGCAGTTAGGTATAGCAAAGAGCCAATTATACAGCGATACAAAGATACCTCTATGGCAGTTCCAGCTTCGTCTTTGTCCAATTTGATTGAGTAGCACATAGGGATCGCTGCTGCTGAGCAATTGTCCATGTCAAATTTCTTCAGCAGTTCTTTCGTGTATTTTGCTTGATTAATGATGATCCTATTGTCAATCTGACTCACTTGTAAGCCCAGAAAGAACGTCAGCTCTCCCATCATGCTCATCTCGAACTTGTCCTGCATCAACTTAGAGAACTTTTGGCATAATTTGGGTTAGTTGATCCAAAAATAATATCGTCAACATAACTTTGAACTAACAGGACATGATCAGATTTGACAAATTTAAATAGTATCTTATCAACGGTGCCTATTGTGAAGCCATCCTCGATAAGAAATTTAGAAAGTGTATCATACCAAGCTCTGGGTGCTTGTTTCAACCCATATAGAGCTTTATCCAGTTTGTAAACGTGATTTGGATATGTATGATTTACGAAGCCAGGAGGTTGTGCAACATACACTTCCTCAGATAGGATGCCATTAAGAAATGCTCTCTTAACATCCATTTGAAAGACTTTGAAGTCTTTAAATGCGGCATAAGCAAGAAACATGTGAATGGCTTCTAATCTAGCTACTGGGACAAAATTCTCATCGAAATCTATGCCTTCCATTTGTCTAAATCCTTGAGCAACCAGTCTAGCTTTGTTTCTAACTACTATGCCATCTTCATTTAGCTTGTTCTTAAATAAGTATTTAGTTTCGATTACTGAATGATTAGAAGTTCTAGGTACAAGTTGTCATACATTATTTCTCTTAAACTGATTGAGTTCTTCTTGCATTGCATCTATACAACTAGGGTCTGCTAAGGCCTCTTCTATCAGCTTTGGTTCTAAATGAGATATGAATGCTGAATCATGTGACCATGCATGAGCTGGCCTCATGTGAGAACAGGAGAATGAATGTTACCTATGATCTGCTCGGGTGGATGATTTCTATTCCAGCGAAGATCAGATCAGATTGGATTAGTTCCTTGTTCACTTTGGATGTTCGATTTGTAACGCCCAAACATTTTGTTAGGCCACAATTAGAAAGTTATAAGATTTGAGATATTTAATTGAAATGCTAAAGTAATTCAGCTTTTATATCGGTTGAGTTGCAGATTTTTCAGCTTTTCGTATTAATCAGTTCTTGCTTAGTTGAATTGATTTCCGTTATAAGAATGCAATTGCCGCAGCTGCGTGGTTGATCATACTAGCCAACTGAATCCTTTGTTTTAACTAAAATAGTTCGGTTTTATTTATGCATCAGATTTCTCTTTGAAATGGAGTAGCGCTTTTAAAAGACTTTTTGGGCATATTGATTAAACGTGTTTCTTTCTTAGGCATTCTAATTCATATGACACATCATGCATCATTATTTACAAACCAAAACATTTTCCAAAATCAAGCGATGCTCTCTGTGAAGAAACCGAACAAAACCTTTCAAAGCTCTTTCGGAGGAGACAAGCGGTGTGTAGGTTATTTCCAAACTTCATCTGTAATTATGTTTCAGAATTCAGGCAAGTAAACTCTGTTTTTTGCTCACTCATGAAAGCATATATTCAGTTCTATTTGCATGTTTGCATGCTATTTTTTTAAAGATATGAAGATGGCTACGGCTGTTCTTCTAGAAAGAAAGTTCATGCTCTGTTTTTATGAAGAAGTACGTGTTTACTGTATTTTGATTCAGAAAGATTTTAGAAAATGGTTTGATGATGTTCGTCCAGTAGTTTCTTGAGTTTTCTAATATATTTCTTCGAAGTAGCTTACAAGTAGCTTATTCGATCAATTTCCAAAATTCTTGAGATGTTTGAATCCTTCAGACAAAAGGAAACCATTGTTGTTCATATTTATTCATATGGTTAAGTCTGAAATTTGGTTCTTAAACCAACAGCTGAATTTTTATTTAAACCAACAGCTGAATTTCTTAAACCAACAGCTGAATCTTTTTACTAACAGATTTTCATTCCGAGTTCAGTTATACGTTATGTTAAGTTCAGATTTCTAGTTTTGTTTGACATCTGAATTACTTTTTTCAAATTTCGTTGACATCTGAGTTGACTACGATTGACCATTGACATCTGAATTAATCAATCAAAGTTGCGTTGACATCTGAGTTGAACAACGATCAACATCTGAATTCTTTCTTCTTCGTTGAGACATTTATGTATGTTTCAAATTTCGTTCTTTATTTATTTTCGCTTCGATTCGAAAGAATTGTTCTATTAAATTGAGCAAATTGAGAGTGTTTATTCTGTTTTCATCTTCGCAAGTATTACAGAGGATTCTCATACTGTTCGCCCAGAAATCCTAATTACATTGAATTGAATGCATGACTAGGGGAAAAACTTTATGTTAGTATGATTTGCATGTCATGTATGTGATTATATGATGATTTTATGATTCGCCTTGTGCATGTCACTTTACGGTACGGTTTGAGACCGGTAAGCGGGGAAGAGTCCGGAGACGACCAAATCGAAAATATTTTAATGTTTTAGCACTTAGACATGTTTTAAAGCAAAATATTTTTATTTTATGCACAATTTCCAAAAAATGAGATTTTATGCATGGTTACCGAGGGGGGACCTTTTTTCGCCTATACGGACCATTTTTATGACTTTTACTACACTTTGAAATTTGAGATGTCATATATTACGAAAATTAAAGGCTTGAAGTCTGAATTTTAAATGTTTTTAAGCCTTTTTAATTAAAGGAGGGCTAGCGTATTGATGGGCTTTTATTTCCTTAAATAAAACAAGGTGTAAGGGCTTTTTTGTACACTTTTCGTTCACCCTTCATCATAATTTCGAAAATTACCCTAGCCACTCCTCTCATCAGCCGAATTCAGCCTATTTTCTCCCTAAGGTGACCAAAATTTGCAAGGTTTTGGATTGAAACTCAAAGGTGTGGTCTTCTCAATTGTCCTCCGCTCCGGTATCGCGTATCTTCTCTTCTTTTTTTATCAAGGCATGTTATATTCTCTATTTTCTCACCATTTAGATCATAATACACTGTTTTTACAAATATTATGCATGGCTATTTCGTGGATGTTTCAGATTTCTATGTTCATGTTCATGATCATACGTTTTTCCATGTGCACCTCACGGTTTCGAACTTGTTTTGCATGGTTTCGGTTGATTTACTGCTTGAGGGGGTATGGCTCGATATTAGGTGGTTCATGGTGGTCCTAGGGGTGGTTTGTAGGGTTTAGAAGTGGAGGAATTGTGGACGAACCGTGGGCTAGATGAAACACACCGTGTAGTGTGTGTAATCGTGCCGCGCCATGCGTCTGCTTTCCAGGCTTCGTGAGTCCAGTTGCGTCCATGGTTGGGGCTAGGATCGGTCAGGTTAGGATCGGCTGGACCACCCGGTGGCCGGAGCAGTGTGTGCGAAACATTTGTCGGCGGCCTGTCGCTGAGTGCATAAAACAGTGTGTGTAAATTTGGGTTAGGGTTTGTGGGCTGTTTCGGTTCAGTTGAACCGGCTGGTTCGGTTGGACCGGGGCAGTTCATCGAGTCACGAGTCAAATATTTTATGTCCGGTCCGAGTTATTTTATTTTTGGGCCGGGTAATTTAATTTTAAAGTCCGAGTCATTTTTATCGGGTCAAGTCAACTTTTAAAGTTAAAATTTATCTTCGGTCAAAATGATTTCGGGTCAATGATTTTAAGTCAAAAATCTATTTTTAACTTGCTGGAATTTTAAGTAAATTGGATTTTTTTAGCCAAATTAGTGGATTTTGGGCCAATATTTATTTTAAGAGTTTTAAGCATGTTTTAATGATGTTGGGCCGAGCCATTCAAATGATTTTAAGGAGGGTCATTCTTAGTTGTTGGGCCAAGTTTGAGTTGGACTTAGCATTTATTATGTTAAGGCATGAATGAAAAATATTTTGAGGGATTGAAGTGTTGTGGGGCAAAGTATTGATGGGAGTTAGCTGGGTAGCCGGGCTCGGAGATCCCCTGTTAATGTATAATGATGAGCTTATGGATCCATGTGTGACATCATGGTGAAGTGGAAGCATAGAGGTGTGACATATAGGGATCCTCGTGTGACATCGGGGTGAACCACACCGCCACGTACGTTGGTTTATAGATTGATCAATCGAATTAATGGCTTTCACTTCATGGATACGACTCACATGTTCTTTTAAGTTTATGTTATGTTTATGCTATGCCTTAACATCTATGTTACATGATGAATTATGTACGATTACAATATGATTTAACGTTTAAGATCTTTTAAGCATGCATGTCATGAAAATTATGTTCCTATACTTATGTGCCTGTATGTGGTTTTATTCTATGTACCTTGTTATTAGCGGATATAGCATGCTGGGCCTTTAGGCTCACTAGGTTTAAATGGTGCAGGTGAGCATGATGATAATGTTGATGATGAGATTACTCCGACCGGCGGTGAGGACGTCTGATGCTCCACTGCGTTTGTTGCCCCGTGACCGCCTAGTTATTTTATGTCATTTGCTTTTAAACATGTTCAGTTTTCCGCAAACACTTTTTGAATACTCTGATTTTTTTTATGTTAGCTTGGGAGACTTGGATTAAGGATTTTTGCAGTCGTTTTAACGAATGTTGAGATGCTATTTTTAAATGCTTATGTTATGGTTTTATTTATAGCTTTCATTAAATGTATATTCCACATCGGCTTTCAAAAAAAAATTAAGAGGTTTAGTATGTTTCAACTTGGTATCAGAGCGGTGGTTCTGGTGGGGTACTAGCCTGCTGCGAGGAGCACGGAAGTCGCACTACCAGTCTGTGAGTTTTATTTTATGATTTATGATTATGTCGCATGCTACATGTTGTAATGCCCAAGATTATTAGGTAGTGATTAAGTAAATTCGACAGCTCCAGACGTTAGATGTTGATGAATTCTGGTTGAGGATTCTCGGATTTCTTCTGGAAATGTTATGTTTTGAATTAAAAACTCTTCCAGGTGGAATCTGGTTGAGATTTGAAGTTTGAGTCAATTTTTTTAGCAATGAGAAGTAAAACGCTGCCGTTTTGGATGAAGTCTGGTGCGTTGCGTGAATTGGCGCGAACATATGATGAAACGGTATCATTTCGATAACGCTAAGAGATCCAGTCGATGCGCGTAATTTGATTTCCAGACGTCAACGCCAGTTAACTCTACTGTAGCTTGCAGCTGGTTTTGCGAGAGAATTAACAACCAGATTTGATGACGTCAGCTATGTGACATCGTTAATCTTAATTAGAACGTAGCATTTTGATGCGAAGTCTGGTTGTGTTTTGAATTAGTCGTAGGAAGCGACCAGCTTTTGGTTAGTGGTGCATCCAGTCGTCTGGTTGTCCAGCTCTTGGGGAGTTGAAAACCAGTCGTTGGCTTGTGAAGCAGCGACCAGTCGAGGGGTTTGAAAACCAGTCGATGGTTTATCGTATCTGCTGGTCTAAATATTCGGGGAAGCAACACGACGTCGTTTTGATTTATGAAACAGGAACAGTAATACGACACCGTTTGAATTAGTTAACGGGATCTGTCGATGAAGTATTTGAGTGTGACCAGCTGATGAATTCTTTCAGTACAGATCTGGAATCAGCCGTTGGTATGTTGTGACGTCATTTGGGTTAGTTAGTACGGCTGGAATCAGCCGTTGGTATGTTGTGACGTCATTTAGGTTAGTTAGTACGGCGTCGTTATTATATCAACATACAGCGACTGGTTGTTATGCTTGGTTATGACGTCTGGTTGTGGTTGTGAAAGCTGGTTATGTTGCGACTGGATATCACTGAAACTGAGTGTAGCTATTGCTTCCAGTCGTGAGAATTGTTAGTATCAGTCGCAAGAATTACTCTGTAACACTTAATTATCGAGAAGAACAGCTGATATGATATAAGCATTGATTGAGGAATCTGGTTTTCGAAGCGGTGGGAGTTTGTCCTATGTTGATAGATAAATACTGAGCATGACACGTGGAATTTGAATTGAACACATTGAAAATGATGCAGACAACAGAGATATTCTCCTATAAATAAGATTGAATTCTAAATCCTTGTAATTTTTGCTACAGACGTAGGATTTTATTCTGTGAAGTTATTGGGAACGATAAAGTGGAAGAGAAATTTGAAGAATTCGAACAGAGAGTAGCGAAGGTATAATTTAACAGTGAGATTCAGGGATTAGATTACTCAAGAATGAGGTTTCTTGAGTTATCCCGATGAAATTACATACGGTTAGAGTAGATGCCCAACTAGCCAACTTGTGGCGTGTGGGTTTATAGACTCTTGTATGAAACAGTCTTTATATATGATATTCGCATTTTCTTATATGGCGTTCTTTACTTTCATTATGTGTGTAATGATTTACAATAGCGTTGAGTAAAGACCTAGAATGCACTCAAGCGTATGTTAGATGTGATAGTGGGTATGACGACTATCATGAAACACATCTAATAGTCGCTGTGTATTCTGAACATGTTCCTAGTCGATTAGGCCGTCAAAATGAGGATAAGGCCGCCCGAGTTCGAGACTAGTATCTGCGATGCAAAGTACCATGTTTCATTGGTAGGGAACATTGTGATGTTCTGAGCATGCAGATAGATAGTGACCTGGTGATCTATCGAACTACCCTCATTCGGACTTTCCAAGTGGTTACCATTTGTCAAGTGGATAAGTCTGAGGTCTTGGTTGTACTGATTAGTCCTCACGACTCGAAACGTCATTGAGACTCTACATGATAGGCGTCTCACTTTGACCCGTTTTCCGACTCACTTGGGGTCACAAGGCGTCGGGATTGGGTGAGACCCCGATGCGTGTAGGAGTCGATGCATCGTTGTCGAGGATTCACCGCTCACAGACATGCGTGGATATCCTATGCTATCTGAGGGGATAATAGTGTATAAATCTCTGGCCAGAGTACTAGAAGTGTTTTAGGTAAATGTGTTTACCTAGTTACACTCGCGATGTCACTATTTGATCTCCAAGATGTAGGCATAGCTATCGGATCTATAGCGACTCTCGATTTACCAATGGTCGTTGATCTGATCGGGATATATGGATTGAAAGGACCGTACTGTATGCTAACCACGACCGACTGGTTCTTGCAGGAACTATCAGTGATACCTAGGGGATCATGGGGCGATGTTGCTAGACGCTTTACCATGATCCGTTGGGCAAGTCCGGAATTGTGATTCCGGAGCCACAATGGTTGTGGGCCCACGGCTAGCTGTATCCCTGAACCATTGAGGGTCACACAAGTACTAGATTCGAGATTCCCGCACGGATAATCAGCTCAATGTATTGAGCACGAGAAGAGGATTTCGGGAAGTGCGACTTCCTAAAAGTCAACAGGGGTCAAACCGGGGTTTCCCGCTGTTGAGGGGAAAAACGGTCTTTTTGCACTGGGGTTCTGAAAAACGGTTTTTCAGATCATATTATTTAGTTTCGGAAACTGAGTCGATCGGTCCGATCTGATCGGCGATCGGAGTTACGATGAAGTCTCGGTGGTGGAGATGAACTGAATGTTCATTGTTGGACCCGGGCCCGTTGGGCCGGTCCAAGCCTACCACTTAATCTATTTAATTAGAATACTTCATAACACTTAATTATGATGCAAACCCTAACCCTAAGCACCAAAACCGCCGCCTCCCTCTCTCTCAAACAGCCGCCGTCGTGCGCCGCCCGCCGCCGCTCACCGCTTCGCCGGAAATCTTTCCGGCCTAGTTTTTCGAGGAGAATCCATTCGTGCATAATTCGTCAGTGCTTCTAGTGCAGTCTGACGAAGGAGTCTCGGTTCTGGTCGTGGACGGAATTGGCGTTTATCTACCGCAATCTACCGAGAAGAGCCGGGTTCTTGAAATTCCGGTTGGAGACAGGCACAAGTGCCAGCAAGGTATTCGTTTTGAACGCCCTATGTATGTTGATACTTGTTATCGATTATTTTTCGTATTGATCGTCACCGGCTGTATTTCTTTGTTCATCCGCTGCCTCGCCGGGGGGCGGATCTGGATCCCCCAACAAAGGTATCAGAGCCAGTGTTTTTCGGATCTGATCATACGAATTGCCATAATTGTATCTAATCTTTCAATTTTCAGAATCGAAACGAAGAAATTTCATCGTCACGTTTGGCCACGGCGCCGCCGCGCATGGCGGCGCCCCATCTTCAACGCCGCGCGCATGAGCGCGCGCGACGCCTGCGCGCTGGCCGCGCATAGCGTGCGACGAAGAGGCGCGCTTGCCGCGTCTTGGTCGCGCACGGTGGAAGCGCGCTGGCCTCGCCAAGTTGCGATGGCGAAGCGCCGTTGCCCGATGCGTTGCGACGATGGTGGCCGAGACGTTGCGCGCGCTGGCCGTGCGCCCGCCGCACGAGAAGCGGCCGATGCGTTGCGTCGCTGGGCGCCGCTCCTGCCGAGATGCTGCGCGCTGGTTGGGCGCTTGTCGCGCGAGGTGGCCAGACGTCGCTGCTGGAGTGGGCTGCGCTTGGCGCCGCCGTCGTCGTGCGATGGTGCGCGGCTGCCGCCGCGAGTTTTTCTTATGGTGGCGCCGCCGCCGTCACCGGCCGTCGCTCCGGCGAGTCTCCGGCGATGTCGTGAAGGCTGGTCTGAATTCTTCTAGGGATTAGTTCGGGCCTGTCCCGTGCAGCCCGTGAAGTTTTCGGGCCGGTACGCGATGTCGGGCCCGTTTTGATCGATTTTGAAATTTTAAGTTTTTGGGCCGTAAAATTAGTTTTAAACCCATATTGATACATTAAAATTATTAAAATGTGATTTAATTATGAAATGTGATTTTTGTAATAAAATATGATTTTGTTGATTAAAATTTGTTTTATCGGCAAAATAC
>KV012120.1:78969-97735 GCA_001598015.1 Dorcoceras hygrometricum | reverse complement strand
AAAGTCCGAACGAGGGTAGTTCGATAGATCACCAGGTCACTATCTATCTGCATGCTCAGAACATCACAATGTTCCCTACCAATGAAACATGGTACTTCGCATCGCAGATACTAGTCTCGAACTCGGGCGGCCTTATCCTCATTTTGACGGCCCAATCGACTAGGAACGTGTTTAGAATACACAGCGACTATTAGATGTGTTTCATGATAGCCGTCATACCCACTATCACATCTAACATACGCTTTAGTGTATTCCAGGTCTTTACTCAACACAATTGTAAATCATTACACACATAATGAAAGTAAAGAATGCCATATAAGAAAATGCGAATATCATATATAAAGATCGTTTGTACAAGAGTCAATAAAACCCACATGCCACAAGTTGGCTAGTTGGGCATCTACTCTAACATTACCATGATCCGTTGGGCAAGTCCGGAATTGTGATTCCGGAGCCACAATGGTTGTGGGCCCACGGCTAGCTGTATCCCTGAACCATTGAGGGTCACACAAGTACTAGATTCGAGATTCCCGCATGGATAATCAGCTCAATGTGTTGAGCACGAGAAGAGGATTTCGGGAAGTGCGACTTTCTAAAAGTCAACAGGGGTCAAACCGGGGTTTCCCGCTGTTGAGGGGCAAAACGGTCTTTTTTCACTGGGGTTCTGAAAAACGGTTTTTCAGATCATATTATTCAGTTTCGGAAACTGAGTCGATCAGTCCGATCTGATCGACGATCGGAGTTACGATGAAGTCTCGGTGGTGGAGATGAACTGAATGTTCATTGTTGGACCCGGGCCCGTTGGGCCGGTCCAAGCCTACCACTTAATCTATTTAATTAGAAGACTTCATAACACTTAATTATGATGCAAACCCTAACCCTAAGCACCAAAACCGCCGCCTCCCTCTGTCTCAAACAGCCACCGCCGTGCGCCGCCCGCCGCCGCTCGCCGCTTCGCCGGAAATCGTTCCGGCCTAGTTTTTCGAGGAGAATCCATTCGTGCAGAATCGCCAGCGCTTCTAGTGCAGGCTGATGAAGGAGTCTCGGTTCTGGTCATGGACCGGATTGGCGTTTAACTACCGCAATATACCGAGAAGAGCCGGGTTCTTGAAATTCCGGTTGGAGCCAGGCACAAGTGCCAGCAAGGTATTCGTTTTGAACGCCCTATGTATGTTGATACTTGTTATCGATTATTTTTCGTATTGATTGTCTCCCGGCTGTATTTCTTTGTTCTTCCGCTGCCTCGCCGGGGGGCGGATCCGGATCCCCCAACACATACTTGTTGATTACTGTTCTTGATTTAGAACTTGAGCTATGTGTGTCGATCCATCACAGGTAGTGGATCTTTTATATTTGCATGATATTGCATAACACGAATAGAATATGAATTGATTCTACTGCCCAGGACTGAGATGACCTGATTTTCGAAGTTGGAGTTAACTTCAATAGATGGATATCCATGTCAAGATCGGATACGAATCTTGGTGGCGTTGATGTGAAATGGAATCAATTCTGAACAGAAGAATTGAGATAGATTCATTGCATTGCATTGTAGAACTGATACTGATTGATATGTGTTTCTTGTTCTATTGCATATACCTGTTGATTATATTGAGATTGTTTCTCACCGGAGTTTATCCGGCTGTTGTCTTGTTTTTTATGTGTGCATGACAACAGGTAGGCGAGAGCTGAAGTGATTTGGGCAAGGGTAGTGAGAACTGGCTACCTAGAAGAAGGACGTCAAATAAGAAGTACTTGAGATCAGCTGCTAGTATAGTCTTTGAATAATTAGTGTCGTTGTCATAAAATCTGGTTGTAGTACTGGTTAGTTGTGTACTGATAAATGTAATAGATAAACCATTGTACATTCTCATTCTAGTTATGAATAACCAGCTTTTGGAAATAACCGTGGGTATGTTTTGTTACAAATGACCAGCCTCCGCGAAGCAAACGAAAAAAATTTATTTCCAGATTTCACTAATTAAATTCATTGAATTAATTAAACGCCCATGAGATGAGATTAGAATATTAATTGTGAGCAGAGAGCCTCACAACAGATGGTATCAGAGCCCACTAAACCATTGAGTTATTGAACTAGATGAGTGGGGTAGATTGAGTCTTCCCAAACGAATTGTTGCATGCTTGCATGGTATATGTCTTACTGTTTTGAATTTATATCACTTGATTATTGTGAATAAATGGTAAGAGTATACCGAAGAGTTATGCGAATTACATGCTCTTTGAAGTGAGTCGTAGCATGTATTGAATGAAGTATGAATCAAGAACTTGATCTCTTGAGAAGCAGTACATTCGTGTATGCTGATTAGAGGAGGGACTGAAATTGACTTGTTATTGATTGATGAGGAATTATGAACAAGTCTGTTTGACTTTTAGATATGCCTCCTCTAAGAACAACTACCCGACAGACTGGAACAGTTCCACGAACAGAGCAGGGGAGTACATCGACTGATGTATTGAATGCAGCTGCAACTCCGATGGAAACATTGTTGAAACGATTTCAGTCCTTTAAACCACCAATCTTGACAGGGACAGAAAATGCAATAGATTGTGAGAACTGGTTAGAGGATATAGAACATTTATTTGAAGCGCTGGATTTTACCAATGATTGTCGGGTAAAATTGATATTACATCAGTTGCATGGTCTTGGTAAAAGCTGGTGGATAGCGACGAAGAAAGTGCTTGAAAACCAAGGTACTGTGATTACTTGGGAAGTATTTAGAACAGCTTTCTATCAAAGATTCTTCCCCGTTTTGTATCGAAAGGATAAAGGAGCAGAATTTGCAAACTTGAGACAGGGCCAATTGCATATCGAAGAATACATTGCTAAAATCACCAGTTTACTTAAATTTGCTCCGCATGTTGCTATCAATGATGAAGCGCAAGCCGACCAGTTTATCAATTGCTTGAATCCTGATGTGTTTACCTTAGTGAATACAGGGCGACCAAATACTTTTTCCGATGCATTGAATCACGAAAAAGGAGCAGAAGCAGGATTTCTAAGGCAACGAAGAGCGCAATTCGTGCCATTAGCAGCCAAATTACCACAAGAGAACCCACAGATTCCACCACACCCTCGTTTTGATGCTGGAAGAAGCGGTGGTGGGAAGAAAAATTTCTTCAAAGGAAAAGGAAAACAATTCAAGCGTTCAGGTACCAGTAGCTCCTCCAGTTCAAGTGAATTCAAACAACTAGGAACTGGACAGAAATATGGTGATTACTGTACAAAGTGTGGAGGAAAACACAACACTGAACAGTGTAGAGGAGTGTTTGGCCTTTGCCGCATTTGTAATCAACCTGGACATTTTGCAAGAATCTGCCCTCAACGTGGTGCTGGAAGTTCACAGAATACAGGGGCATCGAGATCATTGCCACCTCCAGAAAGACAAGCATCTTCTGTACATTCTTTCCAACCACAGAATCAACAACAGGGCAGACAAGGAGGAAGTCAAACAGTGAGTCAACCTCCTAAACAACAAGCATGAGTGTTTGCATTGACTGAAGAGCAAGCACATGCAGCCCCTGATGATGTTATTGCAGGTAATTGCTATCTTTGTGGTTATCCTGCCTATGTCAATTGATACTGGTGCTTCACACACATTTATTTCTGAACATTTTGTTGTGACACACTCGTTGCCTATTGAATCATTGACTGAGGTAGTATTAATTTCTTCACCTTAGGGAAGGGGTATGCTATCAGTAAAAGCTGTTAAGCATTGTATACTACATTTTGAAGGTCATGAGGTTGAGATTGATTGTATTGTGCTTGGGTTGTCTGATTTTGATTGCATTATCAGCATAGATATGTTAACAAAGTACAGGGCAACAGTGGATTGTTTCCAGAAAATAGTTCGATTTCGACCTGAGAAAACTGATGAGTGGAAATTTTATGGAAAAGGATCTCGAGCCAGAATTCCTTTGATTTCTGTGATTTCTATGATTAATTTATTACAGAAAGGAGCAGAGGGATTCCTGATTTATGCAATAGATATGAAGAAGAATAGCCCGAATCTGGTAGATATACCAGTGGTTTGCGAATTTGCTGATGTCTTTCCTGATGAGAGGATTGCCTCCATATCGAGAGGTGGACTTCAGTATCGAATTGATGTCAGGTACACAACCGATATCAAAAGCACCATACCGAATGGCACCAATTGAATTGAAGGAATTGATGGAGCAGCTTGAAGATCTTCTGGCCAAAGGGTACATTAGACCAAGTGTTTACCCTTGGGGCACTCCGGTATTATTTGTACGCAAGAAATATGGATCAATGAGATTAAGTATTGACTACCGGCAATTGAATAAAGCAACGGTAAAGAATAAATATCCTTTACCGCGAATAGATGATTTATTTGATCAGTTGCAGGGTTCGTCCGTATATTCAAAGATTGATTTGAGATCCGGATATCATCAATTGAGAGTAAGAGATGAGGATATATCGAAAACTGCATTTTGAACGAGTTATGGTCACTATGAGTTCATTGTGATGCCGTTTGGCTTGACAAATGCTCCGGCAGTGTTATGAGTTTGATGAACAGGGTATTTTAGAAATATCGAACGAGTTATGGTCACTATGAGTTCATTGTGATGCCGTTTGGCTTGACAAATGCTCCGGCAGTGTTTATGAGTTTGATGAACAGGGTATTTTAGAAATATCTTGATGATTTTGTGATCATATTTATTGATGATATTCTGATTTATTCAAAGAACATGTGTAATCATGTGAACCATCTTCGAATTGTTTTACAAACTCTAAGAGATGAGAAATTATATGCTAAACTATCGAAATGTGAGTTTTGGTTGCGAAAAGTGATCTTTCTTGGCCATATCATTTCTGGATATGGTATTTCTGTTGATCCAAGTAAGATAGAAGCTGTGATTAATTGACCTAGACCAACATCTGTGCCAGAAATTCGAAGCTTTATGGGTCTTGCAGGGTATTATCAACGGTTTATCCAGGATTTTTCGAGTATTGCAAAGCCTATAACTCAATTGACCCAGAAGAATGCACCGTTTGTTTGGTCAGAGGCTTGTGAAAACAGTTTTCTTGAATTGAAAAAGAGATTAACTACCGCACCAGTGTTGACAATTCCTTCAGGTACTGGTGATTTTGTGGTGTATTGTGATGCTTCTCACCAAGGATTGGGGTGTGTTTTGATGCAACGAGGACACGTGATTGCATACGCCTCAAGACAGCTGAAGCCACATGAGATCCGATTTCCAATTCATGATCTTGAATTGGCAGCCATCGTATTTGCGTTAAAGATCAGGCGACATTATCTTTATGGTGAGAAATTTGAGATCTTTTCTGATCACAAGAGTCTAAAGTATCTGTTTTCGCAGTCTGAATTGAATATGAGGCAATGAAGATGGCTGGATTTATTGAAGGATTTTGATTGCGAAATCAAATGCTATCCCGGGAAATCTAATGCAGCAGCCGATGCCCATAGTAGACAAGTTTGTTCTTTGTCTTTGACTACGATAGGTGTATCTAGTTTAATAGAGGATTGCTGTACTTCTGGATATTGGTTTGAAACATATGTGAAGCCGATGAGAATTTGTGCTATAAGTGCTGAACCTGAACTGTTGATTCGAATTAAAGAAGCACAAAACAAGGATTTGAATAAACAGAAATCTATTGAGATGGTCAAGTCTGGACATTCATCGGAATATAAAGTGAGCGCTGATAATATTTTATATGTGAATAACTGACTTGTTGTTCCAGATTTTTTCGAATTAAGACACCAGATTTTGAATGAAGCCCATAGAAGTAGATTCAGTGTGCATCCTGGAGGTAGAAAGATGTACAATGATCTAAAGAAACAGTACTGGTGGAAACAAATGAAGTCTGATGTGACTAATTTTGTCTCGAAGTGCTTAAATTGCCAACAGGTGAAAGCTGAAAAGAAGAAACCTGCTGAATTATTACAAAGTTTGTCAATTCCTGAATGGAAGTGGGATCACATTTCTATGGACTTTGTAACGAAGTTACCAAAATCATCCCGAGGTTGCGATGCTATTTGGGTAATTATCGATAGGTTGACGAAATCTGCTTGTTTTATTCCGTATCGAATGACCTATCGACATGATCAAATGGCAGATCTCTACATTAAAGAAGTGGTCAGACTTCATGGTATACCAAAATCAATTGTATCTGATAGAGATCCAAGATTTACATCACACTTTTGGAGTAGTTTGCAACAAGCTCTGTGTACAAAACTACATATGAGCACTGCATATCATCCTCAAAACGATGGGCAATCTGAAAGAAAAATTCAAACTCTTTAGGATATTCTTAGAGCAGTAGTATTGGATTTTGGTATTTCATGGCAAGATTCATTACCACTGGTGGAATTTTCATACAACAACAGCTACCAAACCAGTATCGGAATGGCTCCGTTTGAAGCGTTGTATGGAAGGAAATGTCGTTCACCATTATATTGGGATGATGTATTAGAGGTACCTGAATTGGGACCAGATTGATTAGAGAAATGACTGAGAAAGTGAAGTTGATTCAGCAGAAAATGAGAACAGCGCAACAAAGATAGGCTAAATATGCAAATACCAGACATAGGCCTTTGAGTTTTGAAACAGGGGACAGAGTATTTTTGAAAATTTCTCATTTTAGGGGTACAATCAGATTTGGTAAACGTGGAAAATTGTTTCCAAGATTTATTGGTCCTTATGAAATTCTTGAAAAGATAGGCGATCTCGCTTATCGACTGGCATTACCTCCATCTCTTTCCGGTATACATGATGTCTTTCATGTATCGATGCTAAGGAAATATCTACCTGATGTATCTCATGTTATTCCTGCTGAAGAAGCTGAACTCGATGAAACTTTGAGTTATATTGAACAGTCGATACAGATTCTTGATCGAAAAGAAAACAACTCCAAACAAAGACTATTCCATTGGTAAAAGATTCAATGGAATCGACATGGAGTTGAAGAAGCTACATGGGAAGTTGAGGAAGATATGAAACAACGATTCCCCTACCTTTTCCAATGAGGTTAGCTCTTATTCAGATTCTAGTATTTGATTATTCTTATACGCATATAACGACTGCTGATGAGTTCGAGGACGAACTCAGATTTTAGAGGGGGAGAAATGTAATGCCCAAGATTATTAGGTAGTGATTAAGTAAATTCGACAGTTCCAGACGTTAGATGTTGATGAATTCTGGTTGAGGATTCTCGAATTTCTTCTGGAAATGTTATGTTTTGAATTAAAAACTCTTCCAGGTGGAATCTGGTTGAGATTTGAAGTTTGAGTCAATTTTTTTAGCAATGAGAAGTAAAACGCTGCCGTTTTGGATGAAGTCTGGTGCGTTGCATGAATTGGCGCGAACATATGATGAAACGGTATCATTTTGATAGCGCTAAGAGATCCAGTCGATGCGCGTAATTTGATTTCCAGACGTCAACGCCAGTTAACTCTACTGTAGCTTGCAGCTGGTTTTGTGAGAGAATTAACAACCAGATTTGATGACGTCAGCTATGAGACATCGTTAATCTTAATTAGAACGTAGCATTTTGATGCGAAGTCTGGTACCAGCTTTTGTGTTTTGAATCAGTCGTAGGAAGCGACCAGCTTTTGGTTAGTGGTGCATCCAGTCGTCTGGTTGTCCAGCTCTTGGGGAGTTGAAAACCATTCGTTGGCTTGTGAAGCAGCGACCAGTCGAGGGGTTTGAAAACCAGTCGATGGTTTATCGTATCTGCTGGTCTAAATAGTCGGGGAAGCAACACGACGTCGTTTTGATTTATGAAACAGGAACAGTAATACGAAACCGTTTGAATTAGTTAACGGGATCAGTCGATGAAGTATTTGAGTGTGACCAGCTGATGAATTCTTTCAGTACAGATCTGGAATCAGCCGTTGGTATGCTGTGACTGTTAGAGTAGATGCCCAACTAGCCAACTTGTGGCGTGTGGGTTTATAGACTCTTGTATATGACAATATTTATATATGATATTCGCATTTATCCATATGGCATTCTTTACTTTCATTGTGTGTATAATGATTTACAATTGCGTTGAGTAAAGACCTAGGATACACCTAAGTGTATGTTAGATGTGATAGTGGGTATGACGGCTATCATGAAACACATCTAATAGTCACTGTGTATTCTGAACATGTTCCTAGTCGATTGGGCCGTCAAAATGAGGATAAGGCCGCCCGAGTTCGAGACTAGTATCTGCGATGCGAAGTACCATGTTTCATTGGTGGGGAACATTGTCATGTTCTGAGCATGATCTATTGAACTACCCTCCTTCGGACTTTCCAAGGGGTTACCATTTGTCGAGTGGATAAGTCCGAGGTCTTGGTTGTACTGATTAGTCCTCACGACTCGAAACATCATTGAGACTCTACATGATAGGCGTCCCACTTTGACCCGTTTGTCGACTCAGTTGGGGTCATAAGGCGTCGGGATTGGGTGAGACCCCGATGCATGTAGGATTCGATGCATCGTTGTATTGTGATGTTCTGAGCATGCAGATAGATAGTGACCTGGTGATCTATCGAACTACCCTCGTTCGGACTTTCCAAGTGGTTACCATTTGTCGAGTGGATAAGTCTGAGGCCTTGGTTGTACTGATTAGTCCTCATGACTCGAAACGTCATTGAGACTCTACATGATAGGCGTTTCACTTTGACCCGTTTTCCGACTCATTTGGGGTCATAAGGCGTCGGGATTGGGTGAGACCCCGATGCCTGTAGGAGTTGATGCATCGTTGTCGAGGATTCACCGCTCGCAGACATGCGTGGATATCCTATGCTATCTGAGGGGAAAATAGTGTATAAATCTCTGGCCAGAGTACTAGAAGTGTTTTAGGTAAATGTGTTTGCCTAGTTACACTCGCGATATCACTATTCGATCTCCAAGATGTACGCATAGCTATCGGATCTATAGCGACTCTCGATTTACCAATGGTCGTTGATCTGATCGGGATATATGGATTGAAAGGACCGTACTGTACGCTAACCACGACCAACTGGTTCTTGCAAGCACTATCAGTGATACCTAGGGGATCATGGGGCGATGTTGCTAGACGCTTTACCTTGATCCGATGGGCAAGTCCGGAATTGTGATTCCGGAGCCACAATGGTTGTGGGCCCACGGCTAGCTGTATCCCTGAACCATTAAGGGTCACACAAGTACTGGATTCGAGATTTCCGCACGGATACTCAGCTCAATGTGTTGAGCATACGAAGAGGATTTTGGGAGTGCGACTTCCTAAAAAGTCAACAGAGGTCAAATCGTGATTTGCCGATGTTGAGGGGCAAAACGGTCATTTTGCACTGGGATTCTGGAAAATGGTTTTTCAGATCATAGTATTCAGTTTTGGAAACTGAGTCGATCGGTCCGATCTTATCGGCGATCGGAGTTACGATGAAGTCTTGGTGATGGAGATGAACTGAATGTTCATCCGTTGGACCCGGGCCCGTTGGGCCGGTCCAAGTTCATGCTTAATTCTATTTAATTAAGCCTAAACCTAGACTTCAATACACTAGACTCTCATTAACCCTAAACCAAGAAGCAAGAGCCGCCGCCCCTCTCTTCAACATCCTCACGCCGTCGCCGCCGTGCGCCGCCCGCCGCCGCCGCCGCCCCCGCCTCTCGCCGGACTTGTTCCGGCTAGTTTTTCGAGGAGAGTTCGTTGGCGACAAAATCCTTCAGTCTTCTAGTGCAGGCTGATTGGAGGGAGATCGATTCTGGTCGTGGACCGGATTGGCGTTATCTACCGCAGTCTACCGTGAAGTGCCTCTTTCTTTACGAAATCGGTCGGAGCCAGGCACGTGTTGCCAGCAAGGTAGCAAACTCTAAACGCCCTAGGAATGTCATACTGTGTATTTTTATCGTATTGATCGTCTATCGGACATGTTTTTCTGTTCTTCCGCTGCCTCGCCGGGGGGCGTGATCCGGATCCCAACAGTGACGTCATTTGGGTTAGTTAGTACGGCGTCGTTTTGATATCAACATACAGCGACTGGTTGTTATGCTTGGTTATGACGTCTGGTTGTGGTTGTGAAAGCTGGTTATGTTGCGACTGGATATCACTGCAACTGAGTGTATCTATTGCTTCCAGTCGTGAGAATTGTTAGTATCAGTCGCAAGAATTACTCTGTAACACTTAATTATCGAGAATAACAGTTGATACGATAAAGCATTGATTGAGGAATCTGTTTTTCGAAGCGGTGGGAGTTTATCCTATGTTGATAGATAAATACTCAGCATGACACGTGGAATTTGAATTGAACACATTGGAAATGCTGCACACAACAGAGATATTCTCCTATAAATAAGATTGAATTCGAAATCCTTGTAATTTTTGCTACAGACGTAGGATTTATTCTGTGAAGTTACTGGGAACGATAAAGTGGAAGAGATATTTGAAGAATTCGAACAGAGAGTAGCGAAGGTATAATTTAACAGTGAGAGTCAGGGATTAGATTACTCTAGAATGAGGTTTCTTGAGTTATCCCGATGAAATCACATACTTGTTGATTACTGTTCTTGATTTAGAACTTGAGCTATGTGTGTCGATCCATCACAGGTAGTAGATCTTTTATATTTGCATGATATTGCATAACACGAATAGAATATGAATTGATTCTAATGCCCACGACTGAGATGACCTGATTTTCGAAGTTGGAGTTAACTTCGATAGATGGATATCCATGTCAAGATAGGATACGAATCTTGGTGGCGTTGATGTGAAATGGAATCAATTCTGAACCGAAGAATTGAGATAGATTCATTGCATTGAATTGTAGAACTGATACTGATTGATATGTGTTTCTTGTTCTATTGCATATACCTGTTGATTATATTGAGATTGTTTCTCACCGGAGTTTATCCGGCTGTTGTCTTGTTTGTATGTGTGCATGACAACAGGTAGGCGAGAGCTGAAGTGATTTGGGCAAGGGTAGTGAGAACTGGCTACCTAGAAGAAGGACGTCAAATAAGAAGTACTAGAGATCTGCTGCTAGTATAGTCTTTGAATAATTAGTGTCGTTGTGATAAAATCTGGTTGTAGTACTGTTTAGTTGTGTACTGATAAATGTAATAGATAAACCATTGTACATTCTCATTCTAGTTATGAATAACCAGCTTTTGAAAATAACCGTGGGTATGTTTTGTTACAAATGACCAACCTCCGCGAAGCAAACGAAAAAAAATTTATTTCCAGATTTCACTAATTAAATTCATTGAATTAATTAAATGCCCATAAGATGAGATTAGAAGATTAATTGTGAGCAGAGAGCCTCACACATGTTATCTTTGCATGTTTAGTTTACCTTAGATTTTAAGGGTTAGACGCCTAGTCATGCACTTAGATTTACGTTATAAGGTTTTGGTGTACCAGAACAATGCCTCCCCGTCGCATTAGAGAGCAGAAGCAGAATGACGACTTTCCTCCTCCTCCACCACCCCAGATGACGCCGTTTGAAAGGGCTAACGTGGAGATGTTAGCCGAGATTACTAGGATATTGGAGCGTCAGACGGAGCGACCCGGGAAGTCGCATGAGGAAGATATTGCTGAGAGGTTCCGTAAGCAGGGACCTAAGGAGTTTTCTGGCACTACAGATCCGCTTGTTGCTGAGGAGTGGATCCGATCCATGGAGAATATCTATGATTTCATGGGTCTGACGGACGCCGACAAGGTCCGTTGTGCGATTTTTATGCTGAAGGCAGATGCCGCTCTTTGGTGAAAGGGCACAGTGGTTTGATTACATCTGGGGAGCTTGACGTGGGGAGTGTGAGACCTGGATTTGTATTAAGATTTATCTGTTGATTGTATCGGTTTTTTGGAGTTTTCTGCTGGTTTAAGATCTCTTTTTGAGTGTTGGGTTGCATTTTCGGGTCCCATTTCGTTTGAAGAACAATTCTAGAGATTTTTGTATTTTGAGGTATCTGCTGGTTGAAGAGGTGCCTGCTGGTTGACGTGTCAGCTGGTTTTGTGAGCCAGCAGCTTGTCGGTGATGAATCCAGCAGAAGCGCATTTTAGCGCGAGTTTCCTGATACGCCGTCGTTTGCGGGAAGTCTGGTTGCGCGTGTTGAGTTCAGCAGGTGCTTTAGTGTTTTCGTGTTTTGAGGGCAAAACGACTGCGTTTAGTTTAGTTGGCGCGACGTTGCTTTGATGTTGCGTCTGGTACCAGCTGGTAGATCGCGTGTGTGTTCCTGCTGGTTGATCAGCAGAAGTAGATGTCAACGCAGGTCAACCTTTCCTGTAACGCGAGGAGGATACGTCGTCGTTTAGTTAGTGCTAGGAGATTCAGCAGGTGGTTGGTTTTGTGTAAAGTGCTTCTGCAGGTTTTGCTGACGTCAGTGGAGCGACGTCGTTTGAGTAAGTGGCAACGCCGCGTTTTGATGTTGCTGCTGGTATCAGCAGGAGGAAGTGCTTTACGTTGTTTTGTGTATTGCTGCTGGATGACCAGCAGTTGGTATTTAGAATCGCGTATCCTAAGCGAAGTCGTTTGGATTAGTTGTTGCGACTCAGTTTTGAGAACCAGCCGTTGGTTTGCTTTGTGATTTATTTTAGCGTTATTTGGGGATCAGCAGTTGATTAGTTGGTACCTGCTGGTTTGGGAAATTGTTGGTACCTGCTGATTTTGTCGGTGGATTGTTTTGAAGATTTCAGCAGCTGCGGGATTTATATATATAGGAAGACTTTGTCTTCGATTGAGATACCAGTCCCCATACTTAGCAAATATTTCCCTCGTTTGTGTTCCTCGTTTCGAACCCTCGTTACTGTTCACCGTAACCTTCTCCGGCCATTTCCCGTCGACTCCGGTCATCGTTCTTCGCATTCGAGGTAGCGTTGGACTCATCTCGAAGAGCTCTTTCATCCTATACCAATCTTGGAAGCTACGGTTGGGTGGGGTGAGATCGCGAAACGGCAGAAGTTTGTCCCTGTTCGTGTAGTTGCCGTGCGCAGGTAGTTCTTCGATTTTATCGTTAAGATCTTACCTCTAGTCGTTGTTTAAGCTTCCTGTTAAGATGTTATAGGAGGGAAATTAGCTGGTTGAGTTGTAGCTCCCAGCCGTGCGTTTTTAGGTTGGCCGTGAGCTTCTGTGCGAATTTCTGAGATCTGTGTGTCGTACATTTGAGCAGGTGGAACCAGATCTCTTGGGAATCCTTGTGGTAATTGTTGCACAGAAAAGGTATGGATTGAGCTTGTTATAGCTTGGAAATCAGCTGAGATAATGTGTGAGATTCTGGCGTGGTTATGTGTAATGATTGTCGATTGTTGTTTCGTGTATGCTCTGCAATGTTGTTGCCTGCTGTTAATTTGCATACAAGTATTTCTTTATGCATCCAGATCTCCGTTATTGCCGTATCTTGTAGTGCCTGGATGGTATGTGTTAAGGTGCAGAATTGTGGGCGGAGTGGGTAGCTCCCACACCTCACGTGTTTTCTCCCTGTTGATGTGTTTGGCCACCATGAGCGGAGTGAGTAGCTCTCACACCTTATGGGTTGGGTGACAGCAGGTTGAGTATACATATGGGCGGAGTGAGTAGCTCTCACACCTCATATTATGGCAGCTGGTTGCGGCTGGTTGAGCAGCCTTTGGAATCTGTTGGCTTCCGGTGTTCAGGGGTAGCCTTGATTTCTTGCCTTTCATTCGCATTTTATCTTATGCTGTTTCTTTAGCTTTTATAGTTGCTCTCCTTACTGGGGTTTGACCCCATGTCCCTCCGGGGCTTGGTTTGTTTCTTTGTTGCGTTGTTTCAGGAAACCCAGGTTCTACAGCTGGTCGTGGTTTTAACCCAGCTGGTGGTGCCCCAGGAGGTGGTTAGCGTGTCCCAGTGGCGTATAGCATATTTATATATATGTCTATCAGTTAGCCAGGGAGATGCCCTGCGCTTTGTTATTGTACTCAGTAGTTGGAGTCTGATACATGTTTTGATTGTTGTATGCTATACTGTTTCTATTGGGATTGTTGGATTTTAAATTGGGATCTATTTTGAGTATCGCTCTATTTTTAATTATATGTTTTTAAACCGTCGGGTCAAAACGCGAAAAATTTACCCACTTTTTGATAGCTTCCGCATGTGTTTATCTGTTTTGAGCACGAGGCCTGACATTTTTGGTATCAGAGCTTAAACTGGGATAAGCTCATTTCCTTTGATCACACTTGAGTCTAGGCACAGTGTTGCGTGTTGCATGTGCTTGACTTATGTGACTACGTGCTGCATATTTTGTTTTATATGCTTTCTATGTTGTATCTGTTCTGTTCTTCCTTATCTTGTTGAGTGTTTTAGATGCCGCCTAGACGTTAGGGGGCAGTTCCAGGAATTGGGAGGACAGAACGAGGATCAGTATAGTGCTCCTAGTCATACTCTTGAGAGTAGTGGAGAAGAGGAGGCTGAGGCTCCGCCGGCTCCGCCGGCTCCGGTAGAGAGAATGGATGTGGTTATAGCTCGGTTTCAGAGGATGAATCCTCCTGTCTTCAATGGCGATGAGTCGAGTGAGGATGCGGATTCTTGGCTCCATAGTGTCATACATCTTTTTGATCGAGCCCAGTATGACGATGATCTCCGGTTGAGGTTGGTGACCTTGTTGTTGAGGAAGTCCGCAGAGCGTTGGTGGCGAGGTACGTCTAGTACCTTACTGGAGACTGGTGTTGGTATTACTTGGGACAGTTTCTACCGGGTCTTCAGGCAGGAGTATGTCCCCGACTCGTATGTGGCTGCCCGAGAGCGGGAGTTTGAGTTCTTGGATCAAGGTTCGTTGACTGTGCGCGAGTATGCTCGCAAGTTTTCTGCTTTGTTGGTTTATGCTCCGCATGTTGCTGGCCGGGAGAGGGCCAAGAGTACCAGGTTTGTGGAGGGCTTGAATGGAGAACTGTACCAGAGCGTTTTGACAAGCAAGCCCAAGTCGTATGCTGAGGCCGTGGATACTGCTATCCACATTGAGGAGGGCATGAAGAGCCGTAGTGCGCGCAGGGCTCAGGTGGCGCAGGCGATGCAGGGTGGTAGACCCGCTGGTCAGGGAGCTCAGTCGTCTCAGAGTTCTCAGTCCGTGCATTTTCCTCAGCAGCAGCAGTAGGTAGCTCAGCAGTCTGGCCTTCAGAGATTTCGACCCCGCGGTCAGCAATTTAAGAAAAAGTCTGGTTCAGGGTCTTCTGGTTCTGGCAGTTCGAGTAGTAGTGGTTCTCGGACTGAGTTTTGTGGCTTTTGTGGTGGGAGGCATCCTTCCACGCAGTGTGTTGCTATGCAGGGTTCCTGTAACCTTTGTGGTCAGTACCGGCATTTTGCGAGAGTGTGTCCGTCAGCTGGATCACAGCAGGCCGCGGCCCAGCCTCAGGGTCGTGGGGCTCAGTCTAGGGGCCGTTCTCAGCAGTTTCAGCAGCCCCGTTTAGGCGAGACTCAGTTTAGGCCGTTTCAGTGACCTGGCCCTTCGCGTTTTGGGCAGTCGTCTCAGCCTTTCTTTCCAGGACCCCAGCATGCTCAAGTTAACGCCTTCACGAGGGAACAGGCCGAGGAGACACCGAGCCGGGTGATTGGAGGTACATGTTTTGTTTTTGACTTTCCTGCTCGTGTGTTGTTTGACATCGGTGCATCGCATTCGTTTATTTCTGATTCATTTGTTGTTGAGCATGGTTTGTGTACCGTCCCTTTGAGCGATATTGTTTCTGTTTCTACCCCCGGTGGTGTGAGCCTGTTCTCGCAAGAGATTTTGTTGGATGGTGTGTTGCGGTTTGGTGAACATGCCTTGTTAGCGAATTTGATCCGTTTGATGCTTTGGGATTTCGATTGCATAGTTGGGATGGATGTGCTGTCCAACTATAGGGCCTCCGTGGATTGCTTCCATGGGATTGTGCGCTTTAGGCCTTTGTCTGGCGAGAAGTGGGACTTCTACGGCCAGGACTCGAGATCGAAGATTCCGTTGGTCTCCACGATGGAGATGTTTAGCTTGTTGTCTCTGGGAAATGCTGGCTTTATGATTTACGCTTTGGATGCGTCTTCTTCTTCTAGTGTTCAGCTTAGTGACGTTCCCGTGGTGCGACACTTCCCCGACGTGTTTCCGGAGGAGATTCCTGGTTTTCCTCCGAGGCGGGAGATAGACTTCAGCATAGAGTTGGTGCCTGGCACAGCTCCGATTTCTCGTGCCCCGTATCGTCTAGCGCCTGCGGAGTTGAGAGAACTCAAGGTACATTTAGATGATTTGCTGGAGAAGGGTTTCATACGCCCTAGTATGTCACCGTGGGGAGCGCCCATTTTGTTTGTGAAGAAAAAGGATGGCTAAATGCGGATGTGCATTGATTTTCGTCAGTTGAATAAATCCACTGTGAAGAATAAGTACCCGTTGCCGAGAATCGATGATCTGTTTGATCAGCTGCAGGGTTCTGCGGTGTATTCTAAGATTGATCTTCGTTCCGGGTACCATCAACTCAGAGTGAGGGAACAAGATGTCGCGAAGACTGCGTTTCGTACGAGGTATGGACATTTTGAGTTTTTGGTGATGCCGTTTGGGTTACAAATGCGCCTGCAGTCTTCATGGATCTGATGAACCGAGTCTTCCGAGAGTTCATAGATCAGTTTGTGATTGTTTTTATAGACGACATCCTGGTGTACTCGAAGACTCCGAGGGAGCACAAGGAGCACTTGGAAATGGTTCTTCAGAGGTTGAGAGGGCATCAGTTGTATGCGAAGTTTTCCAAGTGCGAGTTCTGGTTAGATCGCGTTGTATTTCTGGGCCATGTCATTTCAGCGGATGGCATTTCTGTGGATCCCAGTAAAGTGGATGCCGTGTTGAACTGGGAGCGACCAAGAAATGTGTCTGAGATTCGCAGTTTCTTAGGTCTGGCTGGCTATTATCGTCGTTTCATTTAGGGGTTTTCTTCTATAGCAAAGCCGATGACCCAATTGACCCAGAAGGATAAACGGTTTATTTGGACTGAGCAGTGTGAGAATGCTTTTCAACTGCTTAAGGAAAAGTTAACTACTGCGCCTGTGTTGGCTTTGCCATCCGGTTCAGGTGGTTTTGTTGTTTGTTCTGACGCGCTAAATGGATTGGGTTGTGTGTTGATGCAGAATGGTAGAGTCATTGCGTATGCCTCGCGGCAGTTGAAACCGCACGAGACTCGTTACCCAGTTCATGATTTGGAGTTAGCAGCGGTGGTCTTTGCGTTAAAGATCTGGCGTCACTACCTGTATGGCGAGCAGTTTGTGGTGTACTCCGACCACAAGAGTTTGCAGTATCTGTTTTTGCAGCCTGACTTGAACATGAGACAGCGTCGGTGGATGGAGCTGCTTAAGGATTTTGACTGTGAGATTAAATACCAGCCTGGGAAGTCGAACGTAGTGGCTGATGATTTGAGCAGGAAGGCTAGTGAGATGCTTGCGTCGTTGTACATCTCTAAGGATCAAGAGCATCTTAACACTACGGGTTGGAGATTCTACGCGGCTGAGGATTGTGTGTTGGTTTCTTCGTTCCAAGTGGAACCGCAGGTTGTTTCCAACATTCGAGCAGCTCAGAGGACCGATCCGTCAATCCATGAGTTGAAGATGAAAGTCAGGGCTGGCGAACTTGAGGACTATTCTGTCTCGTCCGATGGTTGCTTGCGTTTCCGGGGCAGGTTGGTTGTGCCCAATTTGATTGACTTGAAGGAGGAGATCCTTCGAGAAGCGCACTGTAGCAGACATAGTGTTCATCCTGGTGCACGGAAGATGTACCATGCTTTGAAGCCGCACTTTTGGTGGGCTGGCCTGAAGAGCGATGTTGCTGGTTTTGTCGCTCGTTTTTTGAACTGCCAGATGGTTAAGGCCGAAAGGATGAGACCCGGTGGTCTGTTGCAGAGTTTAGAGGTGCCCCAATGGAATTGGGAGCACATTGCGATGGATTTTGTAACGCATTTGCCTCGTTCCAGCCGAGGATGCGATGCTGTTTGGGTAGTTGTAGACCGTTTGTCTAAGTCTGCACACTTCATTCCCTATGGGATGACCTTCTCGTTGAAGAAGATGGCGAAGCTGTACGTTGAATTTGTTGTTAGATTGCACGGTGTGCCTGTTTCAATCGTGTCTGACCAAAATCCGAGGTTTACTTCCAGGTTTTGGAAGAGTTTGCAGACAGCTTTGGGCACTAGATTGGCTATGAGTACCGCGTATCATCCCCAGACAGATGGCCAATCTGAGCGAACTATCCAGACGTTAGAGGATATGTTGCGTGCTGTTGTGTTGGATTTCGGAGGTAGTTGGCAAGACGCATTGTCTTTGGTTGAGTTTTCGTATAATAACAGCTACCAAGTGACGATTGGCATGGCGCCTTTCGAGGCTTTGTATGGGACAGCTTTGGGCACTAGATTGGCTATGAGTACCGCGTATCATCCCCAGACAGATGGCCAATCTGAGCGAACTATCCAGACGTTAGAGGATATGTTGCGTGCTGTTGTGTTGGATTTCGGAGGTAGTTGGCAAGACGCGTTGTCTTTGGTTGAGTTTTCGTATAATAACAGCTACCAAGTGACGATTGGCATGGCGCCTTTCGAGGCTTTGTATGACCGCAAGTGCAGATCGCCAGTGTGTTGGGAAGAAGTAGGGGAGAAGCAGCTATCTGCCCCTGACTTTGTGCAGCAGATGAAAGATCACGTGGATCTTATTAGACAGCGGATGAAGGCTGCCCAGGATCGCCAAGCCAGTTATGCGAATAAGAGGCGTCGACCTCTCGAGTTTCAGGTTGGTGACCGTGTATTTCTCAAAGTTTCGCCATTTCGTAGTGTAATGCGCTTTGGACGCAA
>KV012039.1:484162-504536 GCA_001598015.1 Dorcoceras hygrometricum | reverse complement strand
CCCTCGTTCGGACTTTCCAAGTGGTTACCATTTGTCGAGTGGATAAGTCCGAGGTCTTGGATGTACTGATTAGTCCTCACGACTCGAAACTTCATTGAGACTCTACATGATAAGCGTCTCACTTTGACTCGTTTGCCGACTCACTTGGGGTCATCAGGCAGCGGGATTGGGTGAGACCCCAATGCATGTAGGAGTCGATGCATCGTTGTCGAGGATTCACCGCTCGCAGACATGCGTGGATATCCTATGCTATCTGAGGGGATAATAGTGTATAAATCTCTGGCCAGAGTACTAGAAGTGTTTTAGGTAAATGGGTTTACCTAGTTACACTCGCGATGTCACTATTCGATCTCCAAGATGTATGCATAGCTATCGGATCTATAGCGACTCTCGATTTACCAATGGTCGTTGATCTGATCGGGATATATGGATTGAAAGGACCGTACTGTATGCTAACCACGACCAACTGGTTCTTGCAGGCACTATCGGTGATACCTAGGGGATCATGGGGCGATGTTGCTAGACGCTTTTACCATGATCCGTTGGGCAAGTCCGGAATTGTGATTCCGGAGCCACAATGGTTGTGGGCCCACGGCTAGCTGTATCCCTGAACCATTGAGAGTCACACAAGTACTGGATTTGAGATTCCCGCACGGATACTCAACTCAATGTGTTGAGCATACGAAGAGGATTTTGGGGGTGCGACTTCCTAAAAGGTCAACAGAGGTCAAATCGTGATTTGCCGATGTTGAGGGGCAAAACGGTCATTTTGCACTGGGGTTCTAAAAAATGGTTTTTCAGATCATAGCATTCAGTTTTGGAAACTGAGTCGATCGGGCCGATCTGATCGGCGATCGGAGTTACGGTGAAGTCTCGGTGATGGAGATGAAACGAATATTCATCCGTTGGACCCGGGCCCATTGGGCCGGATCCAAATCCATCACTAAGTCTATTTAATATAGACTTAGGACTTAACTTAACACAACACAACACAATTAACCCTAGCATCATAACCGTCGCCCCCTCTCTTCTTCAACCTCACGCCGCGCCGCCGCCGTCGCTCGCCGGAAAATTGTTTCCGGCCAATCTTGACGAGGAGAATCCATCCGCGCCGATCTCGTCAGGCCTTCTAGTGCAGGCTGACGAAGGAATCCCGTCTCCGGTCATGGACCTGATTGACGATATCTACCGCCGCCTACCGTGAAGTGCCGTTTTCTTTACGAAACCGGTCGGAGCCAGGCACGAGTTGCCAGCAAGGTAGCAATCTTAAACGCCCTATGAATGTCATAGCATGTTAGTTTTTATCGTATTGATCGTCTCCCGGCCATGTTTTTGTTCTTCCACTGCCTCACCGGGAGGCGTGATCCGGATCCGCCGCGGCCACCAACAGTGGTATCAGAGCCAAGGTTTCCGGATCTGATCTATACGATACTGCCTTATTGTATCTAATCTTTCAATTTTTCAGAACCAAAATGAAAATCGACGTCGCATCGGCCACGGCGCCGCCGCGCATGGCGGCGCCTCATCATCCTCGCCGCGCGCGCACGAGCGCGCGCGACGCCTGCGCGCTGGCCTTGCATGGCGCGCGGCCGCTGGCCACTCGTTGGATGGACGTTTGCGCGCTGGATGTTTGCGCGCTGGCCGCACGATGGCCGCACGACATTGCGCCCGCTGCTCGCCTCCCTTTCGCCATGGATGCTGCGCGGTGTTGCGTCGCCCGTTGTAGAGACGCTCCGATCGTTGCTGCGCGCCATGGCCGGACGAAGAGGCGCTGCTGGTCGACGCTTGCTGGCGCTGTGGTGCGAAGATGGCCGGCATGCTGTGCGGCGTGCGATGGCGCACGATGGTCGCTGGGCGCGCTGTTGCGCGCGGCCGTGCGTCGTGCTTGGCGCGGCGTCGTGCGCTGCCGCCGCGAGTTTTTCCTGTTGGCGCCACCGCCGACGGCCGCCGCTCCGGCGAAGATCCGGCGATGTCGTGACGGCTGATTTCTTCTAGGGTTTGGTTCGGGCCTGTCCCGGGCAGCCCATAAAGTTTTCGGGCCGGTACTCGATATCGGGCCCGTTTTGGTCGATCTTGAAATTTTAAGATTTTTGGGCCTAGAATTGTTTTAAGCCCGATTTGATACAATTAAAATTAGTAAAATGTGATTTTAATTATAAAATATGATTTTCTAGTGAAATATGATTTTGTTGATTAAAATTTGATTTTATCGACAAAATACGATTTTATTATAAAATGCGATTTTATGACTAAAATATGATTTTGCGATAAATAATAGGATTATTTAATTTATGCATGTTAATTGGATTATCTGCATGATTGGGGTGATTGAGAGCGTGCCCAATTTGTTAGGTGTATGCGATAGGTTTTTTGTGATTCGGTTTGTAAATATTTTGATTATCATTTAAAGTGGGTCTGTTTGTGGCCCGTTCCCACCCCTTGATAAATGTATCCCTTGTATGTCATGGTTAATTTAATTGTAAATTACTAGATTTAGTGGGAGGACATCCGAAGACGGTGGACAATGACGATCAAGATATTGAAGACCGAAGATGTTAGGTGTATGCGATAGGTTTTTTGTGATTCGGTTTGTAAATATTTTGATTATCATTTAAAGTGGGTCTGTTTGTGGCCCGTTCCCACCCCTTGATAAATGTATCCCTTGTATGTCATGGTTAATTTAATTGTAAATTACTAGATTTAGTGGGAGGACATCCGAAGACGGTGGACAATGACGATCAAGATATTGAAGACCGAAGATCTGTAAAACCTCATAAAACTAAATGAACATGTTTTATGTCTTAGCTTATATCTTATATAGTTAGTGATGTATGTCCGTTTTCCTTTCAGTATTACTGCTTATAAAATGGTTTCGATGAAAAACCCGCTCGCTGCTATACTGGATAGCAACAGGTTCACCGGTCTGAACTACCAAGACTGGCTCCGCAACCTCAATCTTGTATTGGCCTCGGAGAAACTTATCTATGCGATAGAGAAGAGTGCTCCGAAGTTTTCCCCTGCCGATATCAGCCCTGAGGAGCTGGTAACACTTAAACAATGGTGGGACGACGAGGTTAAAGCTCGATGCTATGTGATGGCATCGATGTCCAATGAAATACAACGGCGTTTTGAGAAGACAAAGTATGCCTCTGCCATACTCTTTCATCTCAAGGAACTGTACGGAGAGAACTCTCGACATGAGAGGTTCACGGCTGTCAAGGAGCTTATGACAAGCCACATGCGCGATGGGACTTCGGTCCGCGAGCATGGGGTTCGTATGATTGGGCTCGTTGAAAAGCTGTCGAGCCTTGATATCGCACTTCCACACGAGCTGTCGGTGGATGTACTTCTCCTCTCGCTACCCGCTGCATTTGACACCTTTGTGGTCAACTTCAACATGAACGAGCTGGAAGCCACCCTCGAAGAGGTGGTCAACATGCTCGTAGTGTTTGAAGGGACCATAAAGAAGGACAAGCCCGTCCTCCTTCTGGGCTCTTCTTCCTCTGCGAATAAGGGGCCCAGACGCAAGAGCAAGAAGCGTTCTGCTCCTGCAAAGGAGGAAAAGTCCGTCAAGAAGCCAAATGCTTCTAAACCAAACAAGAGCAAGGATGTTTGCCACCACTGCCACAAGGCTGGGCATTGGAGGAGGAACTGCAAGGAGTACCTCGAGCAGTTACGAACTGCGAAAGGTATGTTCTACATTGAAATAAATATGTCTCTTAATTCGAATTCTTGGGTACTTGATACCGGATTTGGATCTCATATCTACAATGATTTGCAGGTGATGACAAGAAGCCGACGTCTTAGAGAGGGTGAGACCCACTTGAGGCTTGGCAATGGAGCAAGAGTTGCTGCTATAACTATAGGAGATGTTTACTTATTTCTATCTTCTGATTTTAAGTTGTTGTTGAGAAACGTTTATTTGTTCCCGAATTAATAAAGAACATTATTTCTGTTTCTATGCTTGATAGTGATGGATATTCTTGTATGTTTGCTAATTCGATTTGCAATATTTACAAGAATGAATGTTTGATCGGAATTGGGGAACGCAAAAACGATTTATACACCTTAAAATTAAAAGACGTTCCAACTCGCGATGTCGAAGTACATACAACAACGATTAAAAGGAAACACGATAACTTGAACCCAGCACAACTTTGGCACGCTAGGCTAGGTCACATTTCTCTAAGAAGGATGAACAAGTTAGTTAGGAGTGACATGTTTGATCGGTCAGACATTAACTCCCTACCGAATTGTGAGTCTTGTCTAAAGGGAAAGATGACTAAGCAACCCTTCAAGGGCAAGGGTGAGCGTGCTCAAGGCCTATTGGATTTGATCCATACTGATGTGTGCGGCCCGTTTAGTATTGGTACTAAATACGGTCACACATACTTCATCACCTTTACCGATGATTACTCTAGGTATGGGTACTTGTACTTAATGAAGCACAAGTCTGAATCTTTTGAAAGGTTCAAAGAATTCAAGGCTGAAGTAGAAAAACAATTAAGCAAAAGTATTAAAGCACTTCGATCCGATCGAGGTGGTGAATACTTGAGTGCTGAATTTCAAGATTATCTGAAAGAAAATGGGATTCTCGCACAGTGGAACCCTCCGGCCACACCACAGCTCAATGGTGTAGCGGAGCGTTGTAATCGGACCTTGTTGGACATGGTTCGATCTGTGATGAGCTTCACTGAACTTCCTACCTCGTTTTGGGACTATGCGCTCGAAACGGCGGTAATGTAAATCAAATCAATTAGGCAAAAGTATTAAAGCACTTCGATCCGATCGAGGTGGTGAATACTTAAGTGCTGAATTTCAATCTGAAAGATCATTGGGTATCCAAAGAATTCCATTGGATACTACTTCTACTATCCCAGCGAAACAAAAGTGTTTGTTTCTAGGAATGCCACCTTTATGGAAAGGGAATTTCTACTTGATAGAAAGGGTAGAATAGTAGAACTCGAAGAGGTTCGAGATCCAATCGAAGTACCAGGTGAGTCTCCCGCACCTACAGAGCCAATACCAGAAATGATCGCACCTAGGAGATCCGAAAGGGTTCATAGGGCTCCTGAGAGATATGGTTTTCTCCTTGAAGATGATCAAGGTGATCAAGTTGTTGGATCTGATCCAAGGACTTTCAAGGAGGCAATTTCCGATACTAATTCTAATTTGTGGCTTGAAACAATGCAGTCTGAGTTTGACTCAATGCATGCTAACCAAGTTTGGACTCTTGTTAATCCTCCCGAAGGAATTGTTCCTATTGGGTGCAAATGGGTATACAAGAGGAAACTTGGGCCTGATGGTAAGTTAATGACCTACAAGGCACGACTGGTCGCGAAAGGTTACACTCAAAGGCAAGGTGTTGACTATGATGAAACCTTCTCGCCAGTCGCAATGTTCAAGTCAATTAGAATCTTATTAGCCATAGCCGCGTGGTACGACTATGAGATATGGCAAATTGATGTGAAAACTGCGTTCCTTAATGGAAACATTAAGGAAGAGATCTATATGATGCAGCCTGAGGGTTTCACATCTGTCGGAAGCGAGCATAAGGTATGCAAGCTTCAGAGATCGATCTACGGTCTCAAATAAGCATCGCGAAGTTGGAACCTGAGATTCGATGAAACAATTAAGGAATTTGGTTTCATCAAGAATCCCGAGGAGCCATGTGTCTATAAGAAGGTAGTTAACAGTGCTGTGACGTTCCTCGTACTTTATGTTGACGACATTCTACTCATTGGGAATGATGTAGGAATGCTGCAATCAACTAAAGTATGGTTGTCTAGTAGATTTTCGATGAAGGACATGGGTGAAGCATCCTATATTCTTGGAATACAGATCTATCGGGATAGATCTAAATGGATGCTCTCACCCAAGCTACCTACATCGATACCATACTTAAGAGGTTCTCTATGGAAGAGTCCAAGAGAGGACACCTACCTATGTGCTACGGGGTCACTCTATCCAAGTCTATGTGTCCAAAGACTGATGAGGAGATAGATAGTATGACACGTGTACCATATGCCTCGGCAATAGGTAGTAGTATGTATGGCATGATCTCGACTAGACCGGATGTCGCATATGCTCTGAGTGTCACGAGCCGCTACCAGGACAACCCCGGCCAATTGCATTGGAAGGATGTGAAGGATATTCTTAAGTACTTACGAAGGACTAAGAATATGTTCATGGTCTATGGGGGTGGTGAACTGAAACTGGAAGGCTACACTGATTCTAGCTTCCAGTGTGATGTGGATGATTCGAAATCAACCTCTGGATTTGTATTCATGCTCAATGGTGGTGCTGTCTCTTGGAAGAGTTCCAAGCAAGACACCATCGCGGATTCAACCACTGAAACTGAGTACATCGCAGCATCAGCTGCTGCAAAGGAGGCCGTTTGGATAAGGAATTTCGTCCAAGAGTTGGGCGTCATTCCTAATGGAGTTGGTCCAGTCCCGGTGTACTGCGACAACACGGGTGCCGTTGCGCAAGCAAAGGAGCCTAGGTCTCACCAAAGATCCAAACACATACTGAGGAAATACCACATAATCCGGGATATTGTGGCTAGAGGCGACAGAGCAGTTGAGAGAGTCGCCTCTGCGGTTCAAAAACTTTGAAAGGATTTTGTTCGGCTTCTTCCAAGAGAGCACCTCTTCTAAATGATTTAATTTGAAGATAATGATGCATGAAGCAGCTTAACATCCTATTTATATGCTTTAAAATGTCTAATGAAGGAAGACACGTTTAATAAATATGCCAAAATCCACTAAAAGCATACTCTGTTTTAAAATAAAAGATGCACAATGAACCCGAACGGTTTTAATAAAACAAAAGATTCAATTGGCTTGTAGAAATTGACTAGACATCTGCTATAATTGCATTCTTAACATCTGAATATCAACCCATAATAAAATGAAGGCTGAACATTGCGTAAGACATGAAATCTGTACGCGCATATCATGAAATCTGGAAATTTAGCTTTTAAAGAAAGAAAGCTAAATAACATACACGTGAAGTCTGAAACTTGATCTATTCATGGATCGAAATAAAATAGCATTGTAATCCCCCAAATCTCATATATTACTAATTGTGGACTATAAAAAGATCTGGTCGTTACAATCTACCCCCTTAAAAGAATTTCGTCCTCGAAATTACTTACTTAAAGAGATTTGGGTAGCTTTTCTTCATATCAGATTCAACTTCCCAAGTTGCTTCTCTTTCTGAGTGATTTGTCCATTGCACTTTAACCATAGGAATAGTACTGCTTCTTAACTTACGATTCTCTCGTGCTAAAATCTGGTGTGGAACTTCTTCGTAAGTCAAGTCTGGTTCCAAATGTGATGGTCCCAGAAATAGGATCACTAAGTAAATAGGAGTTCAGAAGGGGGGGAGGGGTTGAATGAACTCCTTCGATTTTCGAAAATTCTTTTAAAATGTTTTGCAAGCTTTTTGCTTAACTTAAGTCCGAGTTACCAGACTTAAGAATATCTCAGTTATATTCAAATTTCTCGGTCAACAATATATGTGCGGTAAAACGACCGATCAATTTGTGAACAGTAAATAAACACAAGTAATATAATCGTGCGTAATGTAAAAGATAGAGATCAGAGTTTGTTTCTTGGAAGTTCGGATTCAATGTCCTACGTCTCCAGGAGCCTAGGTCTCACCAAAGATCCAAACACATACTGAGGAAATACCACATAATCCGGGATATTGTGGCCAGAGGTGACATAGCAGTTGAGAGAGTCGCCTCTGCGGACAACGTTGCTGATCCACTTACGAAGCCCTTGCCTGGACCGTTGTTTGAACAACATCGTGAAACAATGGGACTGCGTCTGATGAGTAGTTGGCTTTAGGGCAAGTGGGAGATTGTTAGAGTAGATGCCTAACTAGCCAACCTGTGGCGTGTGGGTTCATAGACTCGTGTATATGACAATCTTTATATATGATATTCGCATTTATTTATATGGCATTCTTTAATTTCATTGTGTGTATGATGATTTACAATTGCGTTGAGTAAAGACCTAGAATGCACTTAAGTGTATGTTAGATGTGATAGTGGGTATGACGGCTATCATGAAACACATCTAATAGTCACTGTGTATTCTGAAAATGTTCCTAGTCGATTGGGCAGTCAAAATGAGGATAAGGCCGCCCGAGTTCGAGACTAGTATCTGCGATGCGAAGTACCATGTTTCATTGGTAGGGAACATTGTGATGTTCTGAGCGTGCAGATAGATAGTGACCTGGTGATCTATCGAACTACCCTCGTTCGGACTTTCCAAGTGGTTACCATTTGTCGAGTGGATAAGTCCGAGGTCTTGGTTGTACTGATTAGTCCTCACGACTCGAAACGTCAAAATCTGAATCGAGTATGTGTATCTCAACGAAGAAAAAATAAAACAGATCTATGTTGGTCAACCAGATGTCAACGCAACTTATACATGACGTCACCAGATTTCACCTCGCGAGACTACTCCCACCAGATGTCAACGGTCAACCCAGAAGTCAACAAATTATAAAAGGAATGCCCTATACCAGATCTCATATATAAAAGAAGAAATCTGAGATAAAGGAATAGTAGAAATCTGAATTAGACGTAAGTGTTTTATTAAAGAGGAAACACTTCAGATCTCACGAACAAAGATAGAAATCTGAATTCTAACTTATCACATAAACAGACCTCTACTCTTAGAAATCTGTTCATCATAGAATTTCAGCGATGGTATAAGAACCAGACTTCATACTTAACCGTGTGGAAAAACATGAATTACAACGGTTACCTTCTTTTGAAGAACTCAAAATATCTTACGAAATTTCTGGAAAAGATCGAATAAACTACTTGTAAGCTACTTCGATGAATGAATCATTGGAAAACTCAAGAGTTTTCCAAACGAACATCATTAAACCATTTTCTAAAACATCTTTGAATCAAAATTACAGTAAACGTAACTTTTGCAAAAACAGAGCATGAACTTCTGGTTTTCTTGAAGAACAGCCAAAGCCAGCTTCCTCTTCTTTAAAACATACATAAACATATAAGACAGAATTGAATATATGCTTTCCATTGAGTGAGCAAGAAACAGAGTTTACTTGCCTGAATTCTTTAACACAACAACAGCAGCAAATCAAGCAAACTTCTACGCACCGCCTGTTTCTTTCAAAAACTTTGAAAGGATTTTGTTCGGCTTCTTCCAAGAGAGCACCTCTTCTAAATGATTTAATTTGAAGATAATGATGCATGAAGCAGCTTAACATCCTATTTATATGCTTTAAAATGTCTAATGAAGGAAGACACGTTTAATAAATATGCCAAAATCCACTAAAAGCTCAACCTCACGCCGCGCCGCCGCCGCCGCCAACGCTCGCCGGAAAATTGTTTCCGGCCAATCTTGACGAGGAGAATCCGTCCGCGCCGATCTCGTCAGGCCTTCTAGTACAGGCTGACTAAGGAATCCCGTCTCTGGTCATGGACCTGATTGACGATATCTACCGCCGCCTACCGTGAAGTGCCGTTTTCTTTACGAAACCGGTCGGAGCCAGGCACGAGTTGCCAGCAAGGTAGCAATCTTAAACGCCCTATGAATGTCATAGCATGTTAGTTTTTATCGTATTGATCGTCTCCCGGCCATGTTTTTGTTCTTCCGCTGCCTCGCCGGGAGGCGTGATCCGGATCCGCCGCGGCCACCAACAGAAGTAAAGGATGAAATCTGTTTTAAAGGAACAGTAGAAATCTGAATCGAATATGAGTATCTCAACAAAGAAGAAATAAAACAGATCTCTGTTGGTCAACCAAATGTCAACGCAACTTATACATGACGTCACCAGATTTCACCTCGCGAGACTACTCCCACCAGATGTCAACGGTCAACTCAGAAGTCAACAAATTATAAAAGGAATATGCCCTATACCAGATCTCATATATAAAAGAAGAAATCTGAGATAAAGGAATAGTAGAAATCTGAATTAAACGTAAGTGTTATCGAAGAGGAAACACTTCAGATCTCACAAACAAAGATAGAAATCTGAACCTTAACTTATCACATAAACAGACCTCTACTCTTAGAAATCTGTTCATCATAGAATTTCAGCGATGGTATAAGAACCAGAATTCATACTTAACCGTGTGGATAAACATGAATTACAACGGTTACCTTCTTTTGAAGAACTCAAAATATCTTACGAAATTTCTGGAAAAGATCGAATAAACTACTTGTAAGCTACTTCGATGAATGAATCATTGGAAAACTCAAGAATTTTCCAGACGAACATCATTAAACCATTTTCTAAAACATCTTTGAATCAAAATTACAGTAAACGTAACTTTTGCAAAAACAGAGCATGAACTTCTGGTTTTCTTGAAGAACAGCCAAAGCCAGCTTCCTCTTCTTTAAAACATACATAAACATATAAAACAGAATTCAATATATGCTTTCCATTGAGTGAGCAAGAAACAGAGTTTACTTGCCTGAATTCTTTAACACAACAACAGCAGCAAATCTTGAGAGATTTTATCGCGGTAAACAAGATACATCCATTTGCAAATATCGGTACTGATGACGTCATCATATCTTTCCATTTACAAGATTTAGCACTGCTGACGTCATCATGTCTGTTGAGATCGTTGGAGCTGAATATGATGGTGACGTCATAATGTCTGGTGTCCTCATGTGGCTGACGTCATCAAATCTGTTGAATCGAACGATGTCGTGTTGAGCTAACTGTTTACAAAGAGCTTTCGATAGTTACTTGTACTGTTTTCAAAAACAATACTGTAGCGAAGTCTGGTGTCAATAAATAGTACTGTTCCAAGATCTGTCGATTAAAATTATCAATGCATACGGCCCTTTCTGTTGGTAGAACGAGTTACTGTTCCCGTTGCTGTTTGCATATGCCATTTCGATACAGTAGACAGGAGCTGTTGGCAGATATCTCTTCTCTCAATACTTCATCAAAACTCGAATAGCCAAATCAATCACTCCACTGTTCCAAGATCTGATTTTGATCAACTCGAAACTTATAACTGTAGCTTGAGCTAATCACTGTTGTCAGCAATGTTGATCATCGTGAATATTATCATTTAATTCCAAATCTTTTCTTTTCTTTGTTATCACCAAAACTATAAATTTTATCCTAACAATTTCCCCCTTTTTGGTGATGACAAAACTTAGCAGCCGATTGGAAAAAGAAGCAAAGATAAATTGCACAACGACTGCTAAAACAATTATCATTTACTCAACAAAGTACAGGAGATTCTAATCAATATCATCTTCTTATTTTGTAAGTACTACTCCTGCTTTGCCTACGATCTCTCCTCTCTCTTTCCAACATCTCAGATTCCCTTCTGTCGTTTTCAATGACTCTTGCAGCAGCCTCTTCTATACTTATCACTTATCCAGTCTCTATGATGTTCCTCCTCGCCTGTGCAACTCTTTCTTCGAAAGTTCCCGTCGTGGGTGGCAGCGTTTGGGTTTGCGCTCTCACAGTAGTTGGTCGGCTGCTACTTCCCATTTCCCCCTTTTTGGCAACACCACTTCTTAGGAAATCGGCGATGTCACCTACTTGGGTGGAAAGGCTCAGCATGTCTGCGGCTATCTTTGATTGAAACTCCAAGTGTTCGTTCCTGATAGCAGAAATCTGTTCATCCATTGATTGTTGCTTGGCATCTTGCTCTCGCTGCTTCTTTTTGATTTCAAATAGGTCGCCAAATATAATGCCAACGGGCCCCATCAAACCCTTTTTAAGATCAGTAATTTGAGCTGTGTGAGTATTGCTTTGCCTTTCAAGAACTCTGCACGCAGTCTCAAAAGACTGGCGAAGCAGGCTTTGCATCTTTAGAAGATCCCCTCGAACGCCCAATTCAATACTATTAAGCTTGGATACCATCTCGCAATTAGAGTCATGAATACGCTGAGCAAGAGATGATTTGAGGTTTTCAAGGATCTCGGCAAGCTTAGTAAAGTCAACTGAAGCAGGGGCATGAGTTGCAGCTTGAGCATGCGCAGGTACATCTGTAGAGTCAAAGTGCAAGGAAACATCGGTAGAGGAGGAACTGGATTCATGATGTGGAGAAACTGCTGGAGGAGAATCTGGGCTTTGAACAAAATACAAGCGCTCCTCCTGCTCAACATGAGAGAAAATAGCAGGGCCAAGTGCAAAACGCAGATCATGCTCAAGAGAATCGACCCCTGGTGAAGGTGGAGAAGGGGAGCGATACACTGTAGACACATCGGAAGAAACCAAGTCTACTTCCTCAACACCCGTAAAAAAAACTTCCTCTGTATCTCCCAAATCCTTCTGAACAACTGAATCAACAAAATTATTACAGGCCAAACCTTGTGCAAACAAACGGAGAAAATTTGCGGGAATGCGCTCCACTCCCAAGTTATGTACTGTAATCGCGTAGCATGCATCCTTCCTCACTGGTCTCAAACCACCAGACAGATTAAATGCAACAACTTCCTCACAAACCTTGGTCCAACGCCAAATCCTCATCAACCACGGGACAGTTGCCCAATATTGGTCAGGCTCAATAAAAGAGATGAGCGGAACAAAAAGCTCTTGAATTGCAGGTCCTGGCATTTGTAGGTTGTCCAAAAATAACGATAAGTTGCAACTGCTACTCCAAAATTCAGGACCCTGAACAGGCGTCCATACTCCATTCATCAAAAACACTGGCCGTACCCAATAGCTAGAGTTTGTTATGGAATAAAAGTGGGCAAGACGAACATCACCACTGTCAATGTAGTCCATGGTAGGCAGAGAAGAGTGTGATTGCACCAATTCAATGTTGAGCTCTTGTTGCTGTGCTTTGAGTTCTTCAATAGAGTTAGAGTGAGCAACAGACAACAAGTTGGCAACTTGGACAGCCATAGCATTCCATGGTAGAGCAGGTGTAAGATATCTCTGATAGGATTCCAACACTGTGCGCAGTAGCAATTCGCGATATTTCGTAAGAACATATAGTTGCCTCCGTACAGAGATTGCTAGTGTGTTGGTCTCTGCCCATGCCAACATCAACCTCTCTTTCTCTTTTAGTTCCTTCAATGAGTCCATATCGGGCATAGAGTTGAAACTAAATGAGGCAAAGAAATCAACCACAGCTTGCATCAAACTATCACGCACTTGGACCAGAACCTCAACGTCTCTACAGATCAAAGCGAAAAGTTTCCTAGCGGCATTGTCTGTAACCTGTTCATCTTCTATCACTTTACCTTTACCCTTGTCCCCACTAGTGGAGAATGCACCAAGCTTGATCATGGTGACTTCAGCAGTAGAAATTGGCAACAACAGGTCATCGGAGATTTGTATTAACAGATCATCAATGGGCATGTTCACCTCCTTGTCAACTACAGAGTTGATGCTGCCCGTAGCTTGTGCCTCATTATCTGTGCTAACCAATTCTGGCTCATTGTGTCTTGCAACAAAGTCGTCCAACCATCTAGTAAAGTCTTCCTCAAATAGTGCTTCATCAAAAACCTGACTTTCCCGTTCTGTCTCAGTCACCCCCAACGCCATTTAATAATCTCCTCTGTTCCCACTGAATCATCATCTGACTCCCTGGATAGAACCAATCTCCTCTTGCGAGATTTTTGTTTGAGCATAAGAGAGGGGACAGTTGCTGCAGCATTGGTAGGGTCAACAATTTGAATTGGCTCAACATCCGTAGCCACCTGCAAAATATCCAACTTTGCTTGGGAGACAGAGGGCTTGCTCTTTCCCGTGCGCCGCTTCTTTGTAATGATAGGCGCATCAGCCGCAGTAGCTGATCTTTTCTTTGATGCAGTAAATTCAGCAAACATATCTACAGGCATCTCATCAGCAGATGAAGGTTTCTTCTTCGCCTTTGGTGTTTTAGCCATCCCCGGCTCCTCACTCTCCGTGCGAGCATCAATTGTAGTATTGGTCACAATGTATGTGTGAACAGTCCTCATAGATAGAACTTTGGCACTGGGGAGTGGAACACCATCACCCATAGGAATAGCAGGAATACCCTTTAATAAGACACCAATTTGCGCAGTCAATCTGCACACCCTTCTGTGAGAAAAGGCTCCGCGCATCATACACTTTTTCTTTTGGTACTTTAGCGAAATTTGTAATCCCCTCCGTGGGCAAATCAAACACTGTTGAGAACAGAGTTGGTGAGATAGTGACAAACTTGCCTGAGATTACACCTGTGATATCTTCGCCCTGGATTAATCCTGTGTCAAAGAAGTCCCCTAGTTCCTTTTCGTACAAAATCGATTCACAGCCAAGAAATTTTCTGAGACCACTGGCCTCCAGCGCTTTAAACATGTTGACCATCCCTTCATGGTCATGAATCATCAGCACGGACTCGAAGTTGATTTGATAAGAGTAGGAGATGAATGCGGATGCCATTTGAGAGTGCAAGGAGTATCTGCAAAATCGAACGCACAAAAGCAAGAGAATGCGAGAGCAATAGAAGGCAAAGATTATGATTTCTCAGTAAGTTTGAGTAAATATTTGAAATGCCTTAAATAAAGATGGTGAATATGAACGGTGAGGAGAGAGAAAGAATGTTGATGTGACGATGAGAATGAAGGACAACACGTGTCAATCATCCGATGGTGCGTACTATTTTTAGAAAAGATTTTGCAAATATTTTACCTGTACTGGAAAAGGTTAAAATAATATTGACGCGCCAAAATCTTTAAAACATCACACCTAAGCAAAATTGTTTTTAATATTGCGTAGAATGGAGAGGAATATGTTAACAAATAAGCATCAATTGTGTACAGGAGATATCTGTTGATAGATTTCTCCTGTTCAAGTGACTTCACGCTTATCAACACATAGACCATGTTCCCCCTACGATGTACAAACCTCTATCAGCAATGCTTACGTAAGCAGATATGTTCCCTTTGAAGACGATGAGATGGAATGACGTAAGCAGTGCTGTTTCGTGATGGTTAGTAATGCAATTGTAGCGCTGACGCAAGAATCGCTGTTCCCCCTGAGCATGTGACGCGATGGTGACACAAGCAATGCTGTTTTCTTGATAGAGCAACGTCCAAGGGTGATGCTTACGTAAGCAAAGCTGTTCTTCATTAAGAGATGACCCACTGCTGACGTAAGCGTTGCTGTTCAACCTACGACAATTGTTAGCATATAGACAGATTTATGGCAGTTCTAAGAGACCTAATATATTCCTAAAATAGGAAAACTTAGCGTCTGGCAGAGGTTTTGTGAAGATGTCAGTGACTTGTAGCTCCGTCGACACATACTCCAACCGGACGTCCTTCTTTAGCACGTGGTTTCTTATGAAGTGATGCCTTATGTCGATGTGCTTGGTGCGTGAATGCAGTACAGGGTTCTGAGTGATTGCAAATGCACTTGTGTTGTCACAGAGAATAGGAGCTTCAGAAGCATCAATGTCATAATCCTTCAGTTGATGTTGAATCCAGAGGATTTGTGCGCAACAACTGCCAGCAGCAAGATATTCCGCCTCAGCAGTTGACGTGGCAATTGATGTCTGCTTCTTACTAAACCAAGAGATCAATCGATCCCCTAAGAATTGACATGTTCCACTTGTGCTCTTGCGATCAATCCTGCAACCTGCGTAATCTGCATCACTATACCCAATTAGATTAAAGCCTGAGTCTTTGGGATACCAAAGACCCACGTTAGGAGTACCCTTCAAATATTTCAATATTCGCTTTACAGCAATGTAATGCGATTGCTTTGGCTCTGCTTGGAATCTAGCACACAAACAGACAGCGAACATGATGTCTGGTCTGCTAGCAGTCAAATAAAGCAAAGAGCCTATAATACCAAGATACAAAGATACCTCAATGGCAGTTCCAGCTTCATCTTTGTCGAGTTTGATCGTGGAACTCATGAGAGTCGCTGCTGCTGAACTATTTTCCATTCCAAATTTCTTCAGCAGTTATTTTGTGTATTTCGCCTGGTTAATGAAAATTCCATTATCCAGCTGGCGAACTTGTAAGCCTAAGAAAAATGTCAGCTCCCCCATCATGCTCATCTCAAACTTGTCCTGCATCAATTTGGAAAACTTCTTGCACAGTTTGGGGTTAGTTGACCCAAAAATAATATCATCAACATATATTTGAACAAGAAAGACGTGATTATCCTTAGCACCTGCGTAATCTGCATCACTATACCCAATTAGATTAAAGCCTGAGTCTTTGGGATACCAAAGACCCACGTTGGAGGTACCCTTTAAGTACTTCAATATTCGCTTTACAGCAATGTAATGCGATTGCTTTGGCTCTGCTTGGAATCTAGCACACATACAGACAGCAAACATGATGTCTGGTCTGCTAGCAGTTAAGTAAAGCAACGAGCCTATAATACCACGATACAAAGATACCTCGATGGCAGATCCAGCTTCATCTTTGTCCATCTTGATCGTGGAGCTCATGGGAGTAGCTGCTGCTGAACTATTTTCCATTCCAAACTTCTTCAGCAGTTCTTTAGTATATTTGGCCTGGTTGATGAATATGCCATTCTCCAACTGGCGCACTTGTAAGCCTAAGAAGAATGTCAGCTCCCCCATCATGCTCATTTCGAACTTATCCTGCATCAATTTGGAAAACTTCTTGCACAGTTTGGGGTTAGTTGACCCAAAAATAATATCATCGACGTAAATTTGAACAAGCAAGACGTGGTTATCCTTAGCAAATTTTAACAACGTCTTATCTACTGTGCCTATTGTGAAATGATGGTCAAGCAGGAACTTTGTGAGAGTGTCATACCAGGCTCTGGGTGCTTGCTTCAACCCATATAGAGCCTTGTCCAGTTTGTAAACAAACTCTGGATTGGTATGATCAACGAAGCCAGGAGGTTGTGCAACGTACACTTCCTCTGTCAAGACGCCATTTAGAAAAGCGCTCTTGACATCCATCTGGAAGACTTTAAAGTCTTTGTATGCAGCATATGCGAGGAACTTTCTGATGGCTTCTAATCTAGCCACTGGTGCAAATGTCTCATCAAAATCTATCCCTTCCATTTGCCTAAAGCCTTGTGCTACCAGCCTAGCTTTGTTTCTAGTGACTATGCCATCTTCATTCAGTTTATTTCTAAAGACCCAACGAGTACCTATGACTGAATGATTTTTAGGTCTAGGTACAAGTGTCCATACTTTATTGCGTTCGAACTGATTAAGTTCTTCCTGCATGGAATCTAACCAACTTGGGTCAGCTAAGGCCTCATCGATTATCTTAGGTTCTATATGAGATAGAAATGCAGCGTCAAAATAATCATGAGATAGCTGGCCTCTAGTGCGAACAGGGGATTGAATGTTACCTATGACTTGCTCAGGTGGATGATTTCTATTCCACCGAAGATCAAGTCCAATGGGATTTGCTCCTTGTTCCCCCTGTGTTGTTGACTGGATAAAAATTTTTGGATATTCGGACGCCACTTGATGATTATCATTGTTGCTTCGTGTATTAGATTCCAATTGGAGTTCTTGCTGTCGTGTGTGAGTGCTGTTGACAGCTTCGTCATTTACTGTTGGTATGGTTGATACTGTTGCTTCAGCTATTGATGTATCAGCAGTGTCATTTGCTTGTGTGATGCCTGTCGTAGCAAGATCTGTTGGAGTTGCATTCGATTGCGTGATGCGTGACGTAGCAAGATCTATTTGAGTTGCATTCGCTCCAGCTGCCGTAAGATCTTGTTGCGCAATAGTATTTTGTGTATCTACTATTGGTTGTTCTTCAGCTGTGAATCTTTGTTGTGACACGTCATCATCAGATTCTTCAAGGCTTGTTGATTCCAGACGTGTGCACAAGTCATGTAAGCTTGCAGCTGAGTTTGATTTGAAACTTGTTTCATCGAATACGACGTGTGCTGATTCTTCAACTGTTAAACTTCGATTGTTGAACACTCGAAATGCTTTGCTTACTGCTGAATATCCTAAAAGATACCTGCATCAGATTTTGGTTCAAAGGTTGTTAGATGCTTCTTGCCATTATTATGAATGAAACACTTGCATCCAAACACCCTGAAATATGAAATGTCAGGTTTCTTGCTAGTCCAGATCTCATATGGGGTTTTATCGTGCATCCTATTAATCATTGATCTGTTTTGAGTGTAACACGCTGTGTTAACTGCTTCTGCCCAGAATTTTTGAGAAATGCCGGAATATGCAATCATAGCTCTAGCGGCCTCTTTAAGAGTGCGGTTTCTCCTTTCAGCTAACCCGTTTTGCTGAGGAGTTCTTGCTGCTGATAGCTCATGCTTTATTCCCAAGTCTTCCAGATAAGAAGTTAGTTTAAAATTTAGAAATTCAGTACCGCGATCACTTCTTATCCGGTTGACTGAACAGGATTTGTCGTTTTGAACTGCTTCTGCCCAGAATTTTTGAGAAATGCCGGAATATGCAATCATAGCTCCAGCAGCCTCTTTAAGAGTGCGGTTTCTCCTTTCAGCTAACCCGTTTTGCTGAGGAGTTCTTGCTGCTGATAGCTCATGCTTTATTCCCAAGTCTTCCAGATAAGAAGTTAGTTTAAAATTTAGAAATTCAGTACCGCGATCACTTCTTATCCGGTTGACTGAACAGGATTTGTCGTTTTGCTGAGGAGAGGAGTTCTTGCTGCTGATAGCTCATGCTTTATTCCCAAGTCTTCCAGATAAGAAGTTAGTTTAAAATTTAGAAATTCAGCGATCACTTCGAACGTTTTCCTACCAACACGGTTAGACCAGTCGAGTTCTGAACTGTGCACGTGTGTTGTTGAAACTTGACTATGTAACCCTTGTCACATAGTTGACTGATGCTGATTAAATTGTATTTAAGATTATCAACAACAAGAATGTCAGATATTGAAATGTTACCATGGGTAAGCTTACCCTTACCCACAGTGTTACCGTAAGCATTGTCTCCAAAGACTATCTTTGCTCCTTTGTGGGGACAACATCTATTAATAGTTTGGGATTTCCAGTCATGTGTCTCGCACATCCGCTGTCTAAGTACCAGATTGTTGATGCATCGGCTGCTGCTTTGTACCTGTAACCCTGCAAACATACAAAGCAAATTTTAGTACCCAATTTTACTTGGGTCCTGATTGGATTACCCCTTTCGGGACCCAGATTTGAACAATCCTCACGGTTTTTCCAGTTCTAGGATCCACGAAAGTATGTGCGAAATCTCATGCTGGTCTTTTGAATTTTGACTTGATATTTTGACCATATGGATTCCTTCTCGGCTGGTTTCGTGTCCATTCAGTTTTTGCCTTCCTCGAATAATGCCTCGGCTGGTTGGGAACAAAGATTGGACCAGCTTTTGCTTTGTCCTCGTTCAGCTTGTTCTTTAGCCAGCCTGGCTTAGAATTCTCAGGCCTCTGATAGCCAATACCGACTTTGCCTTTTCCTTTGCGATCCGGCTGAGAAGTATCCTGGTCATTATATCGCATCGATTCAAGGCAATCATGTATCATACCAGCGCTGACAAAGATCCTTTTATTGAGCTTGTCATGCATCGGCTGTGATTGAGTACTAGTTTCTCCAAGGCTGCTATCATAATTGAAACCCACACCAGTTTTATCATTTAATGGTTTTTGGCTTTCATATAGCTTGTAGAGAGAATGATTAGCCTTGTTCCAGGAGCTCATTTCTTCAGTTAATTTATCGACTTCAGCCTTGAGCTCACTGGCTTCATTTCTCAACAAATCATTCTCTATCTTCAGCCTACTCAACTCAGTCTTTAAGCTGTCAGTATCTTCAAGCTCATCAGAACTTGATTCAGCTGAACTATTTTTCAAACTTGCGTTTTCAGCTTTGATTTCCTCGAATGTGTGAGATAGAGTTTTGTACTCATGGACCATATCATTCAGTGCTAGAACTAGGTCCTCACGTGTGAATTCAGAATTAGCAAAGTCGAATACCTCGTCATCGTCTGTTTGATCAGCCATGAAGCAGTGAACCTCCTCCTGTTCACTATCACTTGAGGATGAGCTGGTGCTAGATGTTTCTGAGTCTGAATCTGCCAGCTCTTCGTGCTTTCTTCAGCCATCAACACCTTGCGGTCGTTTTGTCGACTGAATTTCTTGTTGCTGCTGGTTTTCATTCGACGGTCCTTTGATCTTTCCTTGAATTTCTCTTTGGACTTGTCCTTGGACCTATCAACTTCTCTTTCATTGTCTTCCTCGTCACGCTTGTATCTTTCCTCCTTCTTGTATCGATCGTCAGCTCTTTTGTCATCTCGCCTGTGTCTATTATCTCTCTTAGGCCTATTGCACTCAGCAGCGAAATGACCTGGACGATCACAGTTATAACATATTAAATCGGAAGTAGCTTTATCAGATTTATTAAAATTATTGTAGGGAGAGGAAGGGTGAAAGGATTTTCTCATGAATTTCCCAAACTTCTTTGCGAAGAGGGACATAACATC
>KV012039.1:438792-460892 GCA_001598015.1 Dorcoceras hygrometricum | reverse complement strand
TGATCTCGTCAGTCCTTCTAGTGCAGGCTGACGAAGGAGTCTCGTTTCTGGTCGTGGACCGGATTGGCGATATCTACCGTAGTCTACCGAGAAGAGCCGACGTTATTGTAACTACGGTTGGAGCCAGGCACAAGTACCAGCAAGGTAGTGGTTTTGAACCCCCTATGTATGTCGATAACTGTTATTGAATTTTTCGTATTGATCGTCTCCCGGCTGTTTATTCATGTTCTTCCGCTGCCTCGTCGGGGGCGGATCCGGATCCCCAACACTACAATCATACGTTCTTCAAGCCTTTGAAGACGAGATGGACTGTGATGGGGGTGGACTGTGATGGGGTGGATTTTGATGTGGTGGACTCTGATGGGGTGGACTGCGATGGGGTGGACTGTCATGGGGTGGAATTTCATGGGATGGACTGAGGCACCGTTGGCTGCACACTACCTTCAGTCCACGACTCATCAACTCCGACATGCGTCGTGTGACTGCGCATTCACTCGAAACAACGAAATCACCAGAGATATAGTGCACAGACAACTCCGCATCAGTCGGAGTAAGCATCCCACATGCGTCATACATTAATTTAGTTTCTATCAGCTAACAAAAAAACATAAGCAAATACAAATTTCTTGTCCGAAATTGTGGTTCCAGAGCCACAATGGTTGTGGGCCCACGGCTAACTGTATCCCTGAACCATTGAGGGTCACACAAGTACTAGATTCGAGATTCCCGCACGGATACTCAGCTCAATGTGTTGAGCACGAGAAGAGGATTTTGGGGAGTGCGACTTCCTGAAAGTCAACAGGGGTCAAACCGGGGTTTCCCGATGTTGAGGGGCAAGACGGTCATTTTGCACTGGGGTTCAGAAAAATGGTTTTTCAGATCATAATATTCAGTTTCGAAAACTGAGTCGATCGGTCCGATCTGATCGACGATCGGAGTTACGGTGAAGTCTAGGTGATGGAGATGAAACGAATGTTCATCCGTTGGACCCTGGCTCGTTGGGCCGGATCCAAATCCATCACTTATTCTATTTAATGTAGAATTATGACTTAACCTAAACACAAGATTACAAACCCTAACCCTAAGCACTAAAGAGCATCCGCCTCCTCTCTCAAACGCCGCCGCCGCCGCCGCCGTGCGCCGCCGCCCGTCTTCGTCGGAAAATCGTTTCCCGCCAATTCGACGAGGAGAATCCGTTCGTGCTGATCTCGTCAGTCCTTCTAGTGCAGGCTGACGAAGGAGTCTCGTTTCTGGTCGTGGACCGGATTGGCGATATCTACCGCAATCTACCGAGAAGAGCCGACGTTATTGTAACTACGGTTGGAGCCAGGCACAAGTACCAGCAAGGTAGTGGTTTTGAACCCCCTATGTATGTCGATAACTGTTATTGAATTTTTCGTATTGATCGTCTCCCGGCTGTTTATTCATGTTCTTCCGCTGCCTCGTCGGGGGCGGATCCGGATCCCCAACACTACAATCATACGTTCTTCAAGCCTTTGAAGACGAGATGGACTGTGATGGGGGTGGACTGTGATGGGGTGGATTTTGATGTGGTGGACTCTGATGGGGTGGACTGCGATGGGGTGGACTGTCATGGGGTGGAATTTCATGGGATGGACTGAGGCACCGTTGGCTGCACACTACCTTCAGTCCACGACTCATCAACTCCGACATGCGTCGTGTGACTGCGCATTCACTCGAAACAACGAAATCACCAGAGATATAGTGCACAGACAACTCCGCATCAGTCGGAGTAAGCATCCCACATGCGTCATACATTAATTTAGTTTCTATCAGCTAACAAAAAAACATAAGCAAATACAAATTTCTTATCATTTGAATTTCATATGCATACTTACCTCTCATCGACTACTACTGAATGCAACAGCGACATCACTGAGCGAAGGGGCATGGCTTTGATGCATTTCCTCATCACCCAGTAGCACATCTAGGGCAGTGAGACGTCCTGCTTCCTCTCTACGAGTTGCAAAAGCCTCAGCAACACCGTTATAAACTTCATAGGTCAATATCTTACATAAAAAGAATAAACCACATATTATTTTAAATGAAACATATCAAATTTAAAGAATTAATCTATACAAGCATATAAATATAAATATACCTGCAATGGCTGAACAAACCCACTGAGGTGGAGGTTTCCAAATTCGCTGAAGTTCGGATCCCGCTTTCGCTTCTTCGCTAAATTCGTAATCTCTTCAAATCTAGCTCTGAGGTCTTTTCGAAGACAAATAAAACTTCCTCGTAGGGCAACCTATCCCATGGGTAGGTATTAAAACTATCCATATCATCCACCAGCCTCATCCAATGGGGGTCAACCACTTCCTTTTTCCTTTTCCTCCGAGGATCCAATACTACGGAGGCAAAGTATAAGCTAGCCAGCTTAATTTTCTTCAGGTCAACCTCAACCCCAATCTCTCCTTCAAATTCATCAATACGGGCCCTCAAATCAACCAATGTAACAGTACTCGTCCCTGGAAAATGACTTCTACGGAATCCATCCTCCTCAGATCGCAGGATAAGTACTTGAACAGTTAAGCTCTGTTATAAGCTCATACTCCAGCAAAGAAAACCGCAGCGACCTGTGGATGACCATCCAAAAATCGATCCCACAGTCCACGACCTGTCTGCTCATCAAGAACCATAATAATTGGTTCGAGTTAAGATAATCAGAGGCATATCTAATCAAATTGCCAAACTGCCCGTCTTGGACCATTCTTTGAAGCTCACGTTCATTCAAAAATGAGAATTCTTTCGCAAACTTCATGGTATTGTGATCCCAATGTTATTTTGCAGTCAAAAACTTGCTCTTTCTCAAGTTTTGTTGGACAATAAACCAACAAGACAGAATAATAGAAGGAAAATTAGGAAGACAAACATGAGTCGCGACAGTAAAAAACTAGCCACACATCGAGACCCACATTTGTCGCCAGATTCATCACACCATCGCGACCCACAACAGTCTACAGATCGCGACCCACAACAGTCTACAAATTCGCGACCCACATTAGTCTATAGATCGCGACCCACTACGACGAGACCCACACAGCCAGTCAACAGATTCGCGACACAAACCATCGAGACCCACATCCGTTGACAGATTCACCACGAATCTTGACATGCACATACTGGACACTCACCAATCGCGACCCAAACAATTAAATCATTTAATAACAAGACTCGAAACATGAAATTTCGAAAGCAATAACAATTACATAAAATGAAGATTTTAGGTTGTTGTACGTACCACGTGGTTAGTGTCGAAGGTTCTTTCTTGTAGTTCCAAGTCCACGGCTTCGGTTGCTTTGCGTTTCACCATTTTGCAACTCAAACAATGAACAAAATGCGAGTATTTTGATTTTAGGATGAGGGTTTCGTCGAGTGAAGGGAAAGAAGACGAAGAGCCATTGTCGTTTATGCGTCGAAGAAGATGAAAAACCGCGCTGTGTTGATGGGAAAGTGTATATGTCTCGATGTGTGGGTCTCGATACCAACAGCGTGCAAGCTTGTGCAATATCTTGTTCGACATCACAACCGTGGGAAGACATCGAGATACCAGTTTGAAGAGAATCACTTCCCAGTGTGTGAGGATACATTTGAGATTGAGCATACACTGTAATTTCTCGCACACGATTCACTCGCATATTTGAGGGAGAGCTGATTAGATTAGCTGAGTGAATCAAAAACAAAAACGACTTCCTATCAATCTTTGAACCTAGATGTTATACCGCGATCTATATACTAATGTGGCTCACGAATATGTAGACCGTTGTTGGTCGCGATCCGTAGACTGTTGGGGTCGCGATGGTGTATGAATCTGGCGACAAATGTGGGTCTCGATGTGTGGCTAGATTTTTACTGTCGCGACCCATGTTTTGTCTTCATAATTTTTTTCTGTTATTCTGTCTTATAGATTTATTGTCCAACAAAACTTGAGAAAGAGCAAGTTTTTTATTGCAAAATAACATTGGGATCACAATACCATGAAGTTTGCGAAAGAATTCTCTCATTTTTGAATGAACGTGAGCTTCAAAGAATGGTCCAAGACGGGCAGTTCTGCAATTTGATTAGATATGCCTCTGATTATCTTAACTCGAACCAATTATTATGGTTCTTGATGAGCAGACAGGTCGTGGATTGTGGGACCGATTTTTGGATGGTCATCCACAAGAGGTAGCTGTGGTTTTCTTTGCTGGAGTATGGGCTTATAACAGGGTTTAACTGTTCAAATACTTATTCTGCGATTCCTGAGGAGGATGAATTCCGTAGAAGTTGATGGATCTGTGTCGGGACCAACAGAAGTCATTTTCCAGGGATGAGTACTGTTACATTGGTTGATTTGAGGGCCCGTATTGATGAATTTGAAGGAAAGATTGGGGTTGAGGTTGACCTGAAGAAAATTAAGCTGGCTAGCTTATACTTTGCCTTCGCAGTATTGGGTCCTCGGAGGAAAAGAAAGAAGGAAGAGGTTGACCCATATTGGATGAGGCTGGTGGATGATATGGATAGTTTTAATACCTAACCATGGGGTAGGTTGGCCTACGAGAAAGTTTTATTTGGTCTTCGAAAAGACCTCAGAGCTAGATTTGAAGAGGTTACGAATTTAGCGAAGAAGCGAAAGCGGGATCCGAACTTCAGGGAATTTGGAAGCCTCCATCTCAGTGGGTTTGTTCAGCCATTGCAGGTATATTTATATGTTTGTATAGATTAATTCTTTAAATTTGTTATATTTCATTTAAATACTATGTGGTTTATTCTTTTTTTGTAAGATATTGGCCTATGAAGTTTATAACGGTGTTGCTGAAACTTTTGCAATTCGTAGAGAGGAAATAGACGTCTCACTGCCCCAGATGTGCCACTGGGTGACGAGGAAATGGCATAAGAATCATACCCGTTCGCTCAGTGATGTCGCTGCTGCATTCAGTAGTAGTCGATGCGAGGTAAGTATGCATATGAAATTCAAATGATAAGAAATTTGTATTTGCTTATGTTTTTGTGTTAGCTGATAGAAATTAAATTAATGTAGGACGCGTGTGGGATGTTTACTCCGACTGATGGAGAGTTGTTGTGCATTATATCTCTGGTGATTTCGTTGTTTCGAATGAATGCGCAGTCACACGACGCATGTCGGAGTTGATGAGTCGTGGACTGAAGGTAGTGTGCAGCCAACGGTGCCTCAATCCATCCCATGACAGTCCACCCCATGACTGTCCACCCCATCGCAGTCCATCCCATCAGACTCCACCACATGCCAGTCCACCCCATTCTAGTCCACCACATGCCAGTCCACCCCATTCTAGTTCACCACATGCCAGTCCATCCTGTCTTCAATCGCTTGAAGAGCGTATGACTGTAGTAGAGGCTCAACTGACCATGATGATGCAGAAGCAAGCCAATATGATGGATATATTGAAAAGCCTGCAGTCAGACATGTTGAGCTTCAAGAGAGAACGGACGGAGCCCAGTCATTACCACTGGTGGTAAGTTTTTATTTGTGATGTTATGATGTTGAAATTGTAATGTTATGTTACTAAAATTCATCTATGGTTTTTGTCAGGTGAGACAACAGAAAGTGGAGGAGATACCATCGACGGATTCGCATGATGTATTTGGTAAGTTCTGTTTGTGTTCGTACTTTATTTGAGTTTAATTTATAATATTATTATATGTGACAGAGTTGGCTTTGTCTATGCTGTCTCCAGTGAGTGAGATGACATGGACTGGGTCGCCAAAGGTGCCAGGGTGGACCAAGGTGGCGCGGATGTTTCAGTTGGCGCTAGTGTGGGAGGAGTAGAGTGGATCGAGAGAGTCGACACCTGAAGGTGCAAGTCCTGTTTGTCATATACATGTGACGTCTAATGTCTTATAACACGTATATCAGGTTGAGAGGAACCAGCCCGAGGGATCAACGAGACTTGACCCAGGCCTCGCTGCATTTGTTGCTCTTTCTCTAGAACAGAGGATGGAGATCATTATTCAAAGGTCGTGGGCAAGAACAGAGCTGGAAATTGAACATCCGAGTGATGGTAAAAAGAAACGATGCTTCATCACAGCTTACCAGAGGGGCTGGTTCCTTCAAATGGCCACTCCGGGGACTAAGATTTTCACTGATGTAAGTATATTTGTTTTTGTAACAGTTATGATCTATTACTTTTGTCTTAGCAAAAATTAGAAATTGCTTTAAAAATATTTCAGCATGTCAGATGAATGCTTCCCTCCTTGAGTTGCAGAAGGCATATCCTTACATATTTCGTGGAGACGTTGCGATGATGGATACTGCTTTTGCCCAGATCGCTGCGGGTTCATCGAAGGTGGTCCTATCAGTGTAGAGGGTATGCTTATGTACACCAGGGGGAAATAGATGATGGGCCAACAACACCATGGGATAAGGCAGCTTTTATTTTGGTGTCGTATTGCTTCAACAGCCACTAAGTTCTTGTGAGAATTGTTCCAAAAGTTAAGAAACTGTCAATTTTGGATCCAGGCCGGAGTGTGGATTCAAATGGAAAGATATTTCTAGACCTCATCACGCCATTAGCTCGCATGACATATTTTGGTGGCGATGGGTGTTCAGACTGACACTGATACCCAGTGGAACATTGTTCGGACAAAAGAATTCCCCAAGCAATCTTTAAGGTATAAATTGCTTAATTTCTTTTTATCTATGCCTGTCGTTTAATATTTTTCGATCATGTGTTAATTTTTTTTTTTGCAATGGTGAGTGTGGAGTTTATGTCATTGCAGCTGCAACCTTTACATTAGCTGATCGGAATATTTATACTCTAAACGATGCAGTGGTTGTAGAGTTTAGGAAATTTTGTACTTGTAGTTTGTGGATTCAATCGTCGATGTTGGATTTAGATTCAGATTCAGTTTCAGTTTCTGTTATTGCATTCAGTTTCTTTTGTTATACTATACGATTGTGTGGGTCTCGAGTTTGGGTCTCGAGTGTGAGCATGATATGGAATTTATAGAAGAATAGTAGATTAATAAAAAAATAATATCTGCGATTACAATCCTGCACTGTGGGTCTCTTGGTTGGTCTCGTGTGTGGGTCTCTTGGTGTGGGTCTAGAGTGTGGGTTTCGATGTCCTTGTCCTTGGTATCTACCTCTTTTGCTGGTGACTGCTGTTCCTTCGGGTCTTTTTTTATGCCTGAACTTTCATCGACATGTTGTTCAGTGCCGGTATTCCGTCGTTTAGGAGGTGCGGGTAAAATCTCGACTTCATTATCTGAGTCAAGATAATAACAGGGATCATTTCGTTTAAATGAATTAGTATTAAGTCATGCCACTTACTAGTGACACTTTCAACAGAATTATCACTCTTTACCCGACATTACGATGCAACAAACAATTGAGGATATTAATAGGTAATACTTCTATAAGACTAGTGGGCGGGATTGCTTTGCTTTTATATAGAAATGAAGTTAACAATCCTCAACTACCCTATTAAATTAGATGGGATGTATGAATACTGACATATATCACAAAAAGAATTTTAATTATTATGCTATATGAAAATCAAATCTCACGTTTGGTGGAGAACATAATTGCAAAGAACTATTTGCAGGAACTTCAATGCTAATTAATGCGTATAGGTCACGATTGTGGGTCTCGATAGTGGGTCTCGACGGTGGGCCTCGATGGTTTGGGTCTCAAATTCTATCACTCATTTATATATGTTTTGTCATAGTATAAACTTATAAAACTTATAAATATGGTTTTGTATTATCACTTAAACTTATAACACATATATGTTATGTGTTATGTCATTGTATAGCATGAACTTATAAAACTTATAATAACATAACAACATAAATGCTTGTAGCTTCGTATTATCACTCACACTTATTCTATCACGCATTTATATATGTTAAGTCATAATATAAACAACTTATATACATGGCTCATATATATGTTATGTTATAAATATAAAACTTATTTTATAAAACTTAGAACTCATATATATATCACTTATATATATGTTATGTTATAAATATGGCTCATATATATGTTATATTATAAATATAAAATTATTTTATAAAACTTAGAACTTATATATATCACTCATATATATGTTATGTTATAAATATAAAACTTATGTTATAAAACTTAAAACATATGATGAGATAAGAATCACAAAACATGACTCGCGATCCATCCACACAATTCGAGATCCATACTCGAGACCCATACCCCACACCCCAAACCCAAACCCCACACCCCAAACATCAAACATGACTCGCGACCCACCCACAACGCGAGACCCCGACTCGAGACCCATCCTAACTCACGAGACCCATTCTCAGCTTGCAGGATCCATTCGCAGCTCGCGAGACCCATTCTCAGCTCGCGAGACCCACTCCCAACTCGCGAGACTCATTCCCAGCTCGCGAGACTCGTTTACGCGACCCATTACAACAATCACGAAATAACTAAAAATAGTTACATTAAAGAAAACATGATAACTTCATCTTTCTACTGAATTCACCAAACGCAAACATGACTCCCGATAGTGTGATGTTTAATATTGCTTAAGAATTCTCCAAGCAATCTCTAAGATATAAATTGCTTAATTTCTTTTTATCTATATCTGTCGTTTAATATTTTTCGATAATGTTTTTTCAATGGTGAGTGTGGAGTTTATGTCATTGCAGCTGCAACCTTGACATTAGCTGATCGGAATGTTTATACTCTTAACGATGCAGTGGTTGCAGATTTTAGGAAATTTTGTACTTTTAGTTTGTCGAATCAATCGTGGATGTTGGATTGAGATTGTTTGTGTACTTGTAGTTGTAGTTTACGAAATTTTATATTTTATGAATAGTGTGATTCCTTTTATACGTTACTGCATTCAGTTTCAGTTTCTGTTTCTGTTATTGCATTCAGTTTGTATTGTTATACTCTACGATTGTGTGGGTCTCGAGTGTGAGCATGATATGGAATTTATAGAAGAATAATAGATTAATAAAAATAATATCTGCGATTAAAATCCTGCACTGTGGGTCTCTTGGTGTGAGTCTGGAGTGTGGGTCTCTTGGTGTGGGTCTCGATGTCCTTGTCCTTGGTATCTACCTCCTTTGCTGATGACTGCTGCTCCTTCGGGTCCTTTTTAATCCTGAACTTTCATCGACAGGTTGTTCAGTGACGGTATTTCGTCTTTTAGGAGGTGTGGGTAAAATCTCGACTTCTTCATTTGAGTCAAGATAAATATCAGGGACCATTTCGTTTAAATGAATCGGTACTAAGGCACGTCACTTATTAGTGACACTCTCAACAGAATTATCAGACTCTTTACTCGACATTACGACGCAACAAACGATTGAGGGATGTTAATAAGTAATACTTCTACAAGACTAGCGTGATAGACCCGGCCATGGGCCGGTTTCGGGCCGGTTCCGGGTCGTGAAAAAGAACCGGTTTCGGTCCTGGTCCAGTTCACGAAATTTTTTTTCGAATTTCGTAGGAATATAAAAAAAAATTAAATTTCGGTTGTTTTAAAGAAAAAAGGAAATTCATTTTTAAAAAAAAAATTTTTATAATTAAATTGGAATTTTGATTTTTGAAATTTGAATTTTGTATTTAATTTTGATATTTGAATTTGAATTTTAATTAACTTGAATTTTAATTTATTTTTAATTTATTTTTGAATTTGAATTCGAATTTGAATTTTTGTTTGAATTCGAATTTGAATTTAAAAGAATAATAATTGAAATTTGAATTTGAAATTTAAAATGTAAATAATTTCAAAAAATTAATGTAATTGAATAACAATACAAATAAGTTAAAATTTAATAGAAAGTAAAAGACGAATTATATCGAAAACTTGAGTAATCACTTGTGCCTCCTCCAGTTGTTCCAGAAGTGTCATCGGTGTCTTCGTCGTCATTAGTCTCGTTTTGGCTATCTTGTGTTCTTAAGCTTTTACCAATCGTTAAGAAGACATTGTGCTTCCAAATTCTACGGCCTAATAGTAGATCTCCTCTCGTCCAGCGTGTTTCTTCCCATGCTAAATGCTTGCTCCACTGCAACCGTTAAATCAGGACATGCAAGATCTCCTTTGTCATTAAAGATAAAATGGGATATACTTGCGTCTTTTGAGCCCACCATCTCAATATGTCGAACGTGCCCTCGTCTGCATCACTAAAATCAAAAGTAGTGGTTAAATAATTCTCAAGTTCCAGATTGGAACTTGAGGATCCTCGAGGACGTTTCGTCCGGTCACGAATTAAATTTTGAGCCTTGGATAGTCGTGATATGGTGCTACTAGAGGTGGTGTGTTGTTGTGCTTGTGTAGCAACTTTTGAACCATATTTTTCATTATATTCAGTATAAATTTCAGTTAAATTATTTTTAACACTCAAAATAATCATGGAAGAAGAAGGGCATGCGTCAGTAATTGGATCCAATGAATCATAGTACAATGTAAGCAATTTACCTAAACCATTAATTTAAGTCTAGGGTCTAAAAATATAGCACATAAAAATATATCAGGAATATTAAAAAATATTTTTCCCATTTTTTTTCATACTAATAATGCATTCAATTAATGCTGGATCATTAGAATTTAAATGTTCGCTTAAAATACATGCAAGATTACAAAGATGTGTTACAACTAAATGAATGTAGGATAATAAACATCAGAAAGTTGGTCAGTGGCATCATTAAAAACTTTTAAAATTTCACATAGTTGTGCAAATATTCCATTGGTTTGAATATAAATAAATATTAGAAGATTAAACAATTTGCCAAAAAATCTACATAGTAAATTTTTATATTCGAATGTGGACAACAAAAGTTTGTACGTTAGAACATCACGCGCAAACCGTTTCGCCCTCATGCCATTTAATTTACAAAATTTACCTCATTGTTTCATAACTTGGGGATGTGTCCACAGATAATGAATTGCAGATCTAATTGGTTTAATATAACGTTCTAAACTTTTAAGGGCATATTGTACACACAAGTTAAAAATATGACATGTGCATCTAATATGAAAAAATTTACCACCTATCGATAGTTGACACATTCTAATTAATTCATCAATACTACAAGTGTTTGCACTTGCATTATCAAAAGAAATTGAAAATTTTTTTGAAGTCATTGGCAAATCAAGTAAGTGTTGACACTTTTCTGTCTATCGTCGATCCTCCCTGTTTTATGGAGGGTGCGCAGGATCTTATAAAAAAGATTTCTGATATGAAGTCGCACCGGGAGCTAGTGCTTGCTATCTAAGAGTTGCTCCATGGATCTCATCGGAAATGTTTGATGCTTCTTGGCTATATGAATGTGCTATCATGTTCCATCAACACACTAAAAGGGTTACGCAAGCTCCTAAGCTAATAAGATCTTTTGTCAATACTTGATCACCAGTTAACTAGAAAGATGAAAGGAGGATCTATCGGTCTTGTACCTATTCCCATTCGTCTATGGCCTATGGTTTGGTTACTGCGATGGATGGTCATACTAGCCACTCTTCACAACTTATCAATGGATATAACCCTTTTGATATGAATAGTTTATCGGTCTGGGCATGGATGCTCTTATTTGGACATCTTGTTTGGGCTACTGAAAACAATATTTTTCTAAAATAATAAATATCAGATGGGAAATATTTTGTGCAGTGTATGGATCATTGAAACAGGGATATGCAAGCAAACATTTTTGAATATTCCATGCATTATCAATCTAATAACAAGTAATCCTCATGTATGAGCACGATTGTCAATGATCACTCCAAATATCAGAACACAAAGAAACTTTATTATCTAAACTAACAAATTCTTTAATAAATTCATTTTTTTGTGTAGCAACTAATTTGTGAATGGTGCGTTTAAGTGTTTACGTGGGATGCGTCTAATTGCAGGATTAGCACTAGATGAAAGCCAATTTTCAAAAGATAATTTATCACCAAAACTAAATGAAAGTTGTTTTATAGCAACAAATCTAGCAGTTTCATCCCTAAATTCAGATTCAGAAAATTTAAAAAGTTGAGATTCGTTACCAGATTGGCAAGAAAATGTAGGTATTTGCGTTTGAGTTCTAGAAATACTTTACACCGGATGATTCTTCTCGATGTGCCGGTTCAAGGTGTCATATCCTTCTCCATGTTGCAATTTGTAGGATTTCGAACAATACTTGCAAATTGCTTGAAAATCACCAGAGGGAAGTGTCATCTTATCAAAATGTTTGATGAATATGTCAGATTTTGACCTCCCACCCATCGATATTGTAGGCGTCGACGGTATCGATGTGCTACCTTGAGTGCCTTGACTTTGTTGACGAGTTGCTTGGACTTAAACTTCTTGTAGAGTATTTTCATCGTCGTTGAATATGAAATCAAGATCTTGGATGTTTAATGGAGAAACATCTCTCGTAGGGGTAATAACAGATTTTTCCTTACTACCACCACGACGACTTGATTCCGTCATTTGTAGTGTAGTAGTTGATAGTATACAAAAAGAAGAAATTAGAGATTTACGAAAGCTTAAGAAATTACGAGATAATAATATGAGATAGAAAGATAGAAGATTGAGATATAGAAGAAGATTGAGAGAAGTTGGTGTGGAATGAAGTGAAGGAGTTGGGGTATTTATAGGAAAAAATTTATTTTATTTTATTTTTTTTTCAACGGTCGACCCGACGGGTTGGGCCCGCCGGGTCGACAATTGTGTTGAATTTTAAGTTTTTTTTAAATAGGTAACGATCGGCCCGCCGGTTACGACCCGGCACTTTCAAACGTTTTTTTTTTATAAACTTGTGCTCGACCCGTCGGGCCTGTTCCGGGTTCGACCCGACGGGTCGACGGGTTGGACTTTGGCCAAATCGTAATCGACCCGTTTATACGGGTCCGAGCCGGTTCCGGGTCCAAACCCGTTGACCCGGTTAACCGACTCGTTGACCCCGGGCCGATTTTGGGTCGGGTCACGGGCTAACCCGGCCCGTGGCCACCTCTATAGCGGGATTGCTTATATAGAAATTAAGTAAACAATCCTCAACTACCCTATTAAATTAGATGGATGTATGAATAGTGACATATCACAAAAAAGATTTTCATGATTATGCTACATCAAAATAAAATCTCACGTTTGGTGGAGAACATAATTGCAAAGAACTATTTGCAGGAACTTCAGTGCTAATTAATGCGTATAGGTCTCGATTGTGGGTCTCGATTGTGGGTCTCGATGGTTTGGGTCTCGATGGTGTGGGTCTCTATGGTGTGTGGGTCTCGATGGTGTGGGTCTCTATGGGTCTCGAATTCTATCACATTTATATATGTTATGTCATAGTATAAACTTATAAAAGTTATAAATATGGTTGTATTATCAGTTAAACCCTAACACATATATGTTATGTTATGGAATAGTATGAACTTATAAAACTTATAACAACATAACAACATATATGCTTGTGGCTTCGTATTATCGCTCATACTTATTCTATCACTTATATAACATAACAACATGTAATAAATATAAAACTTATTTTATAAAACTTAGAGCTCATATATGTCACTCACATATATGTTATGTTATGTTATAAATATGGCTTATATATATGTTATGTTATGTTATAAATATGACTCATATCTATGTTATGTTATAAATATAAAACTTATTTTATAAATCTTAGAAACTCATATATATCACTCATATATATGTTATGTTATAAATATAAAACTTATTTTATAAAACTTAGAACATATGATGAGATAAGAATCACAAACCATGACTCGCGACCCATCTACACAACTCGAGACCCATCTACACAACTCGAGACCCATAAGCGAGACCCATACCCTAAACCCTAAACCCCAAACCCCAAACCCCAAACCCCAAACATGACTCGCGACCCACCCACAACTCGAGACCCATACTAACTCATGAAACCCCTTCTCAGCTCGCGAGACCCACTCCCAGCTCTTGAGACCCATTTCCCAGCTCGCGAGACTATTACTCATTATGATCTGGAACGGGATAAATTGGGTCCGAATACGCTAATGACCACAACATAACAGAATAATATTCCGAGCACAACGAATAAAAATCAAAATTTGATAGGCAACTCGCTGCGATTGCATGTGAACATGGAATCCTGTCAATATCAAATTCTCTGCATGTGCATCTCTTGGATTTCAGGTCCACGATGGAAGTATGTGCATTGTTCCGGACTTCAAACTCATGACGGCCCAATTCAAAAACTTGATACCCCAGAGCAGCGTTATATTTCTCACGTAGGATGGACTCAAGTGCAGGGGTGAAATTTGTGGTAGAAACAATAGATGCATTTCGATACCTCGCAAACCAAGATGTGGTTAAATTTTTGCAAGGATTCTAACAATGCAATGATTGGAAGCTGCCTTTCATCACGTAATCTTGCATTTATTGATTCCACCCCATTCGTTGTGATGATATTGTAGCTAGATCTTGGACTGTAGGCTCGAGTCCATCGATCTAACGAGCCAAAATCATCCAAAAACTTTTTGGCCTCGGAATACCTGTTCTTGAAACGTTCGTACTCGATGTCGAAGTCACTCGGCTTATATATCTTCGCCAAGTGCATAAAAATTTCAGTGCAACCCTTCTTCTTGCAACGCAATTTCATATTTTGAGACAAGTTACATATACAACGACCATGATGCGCGTTATGGTACACTCCAGAAACAACAACAATGATCCCCGGATTTCTATCAGATATGAGCATCAACTCCTCCTCATCAGGTACTACATCCAGTAGTTTCATCAGAAACCAACTCCATGAAGCAGTAGATTCAACATCAACAACGCACCAATCCAATGGATACTGGTGAAAATCTTCATCTTGAGCCGAAGCCACCAGTAAAATGCCATCGTACTTTCCTTTCAACCATGTACCATCAATGATGACTACTTTTCTCATGCATCGATTGTTGGGGGATCCGGATCCGCCCCCCGGTCAGGCAGCGGAAGAACAAAAATTATAGAACCGGGAGGCGATCCGACTCGAGACCCATCCTAACTCGCGAGACCCATTCTCAGCTTGCGGGACCCATTCGCAGCTCGCGAGACCCATTCTCAGCTCGCGAGACCCACTCCCAGCTCGCGAGACTCTTTTACGCGATCCATTACAACAATCAAGAAACAATTAAAAATAGAAATTAAAAATAGTTACGTTACAGAAAACATGATAACTTCATCTTTCTACTAAATTCACCAAACCCAAACATGACTCGCAACCCATTACAACTATCAAAAAACAATTAAAAATAGTGTGTCATCTTATCCACTGAACTAGCTAGAAGCTATCGCTTCGGGTCGAAATATTAAAAGAAAAGGACCGGAAAACATGCCGACTTCATCTTCTACTAAATTCACCAACGGAAGGAATCTATTTAATTCTTTTCGATCTCTTCTTCTCTTCACAACAGGTGGTAGCACGAAAATGTCGTGGCGTGGCCACTCATTCTGATCCGAAACTGGATAAATTGGGTCCGCATACGCTAATGACCACAACATAACGGAATAATATTCCGAGCACAACGAATAAAAATCAAAATTTGATAGGCAACTCGCTGCGATTGCATGTGAACATGGAATCCTGTCAATATCAAATTCTTTGCATGTGCATCTCTTGCCACGATGGATGTATGTGCACTGTTCCAAACTTCAAACTCATGATGGCCCAATTCAAAAACTTTATACCCCCGAGCAGCTTTATATCTCTCACGTAGGATGGACTCAACTGCAGGGGTGAAATTTGTGGTAGACAGAATAGATGCATTTCGATACCTCGCAAACCAAGATGTGGTTAATTTTGCAAGGATTGTAACAACGCAACGATTGGAAGCTGCCTTTCATCACATAATCTTGCATTATTGATTCCACCTCATTCGTTGTCATGATATTGTAGCGAGATCTTGGACTGTAGGCTCGAGTCCATCGATCTAAAGAGCCACAATCGTCCAAAAACTTTCTGGCCTCGGGATACCTGTTCTTGAAACGTTTGTACTCGATGTCGAAGTCACTCTGCTTATAGATCTTCGTTAAGTGCATAAACATTTCAGTGCAACCTTTCTTCTTGCAACACAATTTCATATTTTGAGATAAGCAAATACAATGACCATGATGCGCGTTATGGTACACTCCGGAAACAGCAGCAATGATCCCCGGATTTCTATCAGATATGATCATCAACTCCTCCTCATTAGGTACCACATCCAGTAGTTTCGTCAGAAACCAACTCCATGAAGCAGTAGATTCAACATCAACAACGTCGCAAGCCAATGGGTATTGGTGAAAATCTCCATCTTGAGCCGAAGCCACCAGTAAAGTGTCATCGTACTTTCCTTTCAACCATGTACCATCAATGTTGACTAATTTTCTCATGCATCGATAGCCCTTCACACATACACCAAAAGCCAGGAACATATATTTGAATCTACTATCCTCATTAAGTACTAAATCAGTTATGCTACCTGGATTCATTTTTCCCACCATGCTCAGAGAAAAAGGCAGAATTGCAAAACTTTGTTCAGGATCACCTCTGAAGATATCATAAGCAAGTTGTTTACCTTTCCAAACTTTGTAATAGGTAATGTTCAACTCCTCTACTGCGTATCATGGTCATAATAGATTTGGTTGGGGAGTCACTTGTTGTCCTTCAAAGTTCTCCACCAACATGTCAAAAACAACGGATGAACTTGCTTGTCGGTGTCTCGTACGTCTTCCCATCAAATCATATGCGTGTGTGTTGCAGTACGTACGAACCGATAAAGATCGGAGTCTCTAACTTTCAAAGTCCAGATTCTCCATTTACAACCTTTATTAACGCACCGAATGGCATATACACTTGGAGATGACTTGACACTTTTGAATTCGAAAGAGAAGTTCAAAGTAATTTTAGATAATTCCTTTTGCACGGCAGCGTTGCTTTGGAACTCATGACTGACGTACAAGTTAGAACCGTCCGTGAACGAAAATGTATCACCACTAGGCCCAACATTAAATTCATCCGGTTGAGTAACAATGTGCTCCACATCATCCAAATGCACGGCGTCAACACCAGTGTCTTCTACATCATTTTCTTGTTCGGTAGCATTATTCAGAAATGAAGAAACATTATTTGCATGTTCAGACGCAGAAATCTAGAGACAATATTTCGATCAAAATATTCATCGTGGCAGTAATCCGTCACATTTCCACCACCCACAGTTTCTGTCAATATTTCATCTCCCAGTTCAGCACTTCCAACGATATCAAGTGCTATTGAATCCATCCCAACTTCTTCAGAGATAATACTGGGTTCAACTTCAACATGCAGCACATGCCTGTCTTTTGGACATCCAAAATATAAATAAGCTTTTAAATCATTATCATTCTTAATATAAATTGAACGCATATGCTAGTGTCTCACAACCGGTACATAACTTATTCTTAATCGTTCTGTGTCAGTTAGACCCATAATCTTGTACATCTCAATTCGTATATATTCAACAGAACAAATTTCACCATCAACAGGAATCGCTGCCCACTTACAACCAGACTTTGAACACCATTTAAATACCGGGATGATCATTGTTACTTTTCCATTCACCGTCATACTCAATACAATGACTGTCGGCATAACCTGTAAAATTATTATAAAATACGTTAGCTGAAAGGATTCAGGAAAAAAATGGTCGCGACCCACACAAATCTGGGTCTCGAGTCAACATATGTGACGCGACCCATATTTGGACAATAGCCTAGACCAGTGTCGCGACCCAGTAACAAAGTGTGGGTCTCGAGCCAACATATGATCTCGATCCATATTTTGACAATAGCTTTGACCAGTGTTGCGACCCAGGGACAAAAAGTGGGTCTCGAGCTAACATATGATCTCGACCCATATTTTGACAACTGCCAGACAAATGCTGAGCTCCAGTAGTACTACTCACTCTGTATTTTGATCTATTTTTTCAATATTTTCTTCGTTTTCCTTCGGCGAGCAAAATAACAAATGTCGGAGAACTAAAGAGCAAAAGAACCCAGAATGTCGGTGAATCCAGAACAAAAGAGCAAAATCAAGTCTGTTCTCTCCCGTCTCGTCAAGGGGACGTTGGTGGTTGGTGGGATTGGTGGGAAACATCATTAATACGAATAAAAATAATTGTTTAAATAATATTATTTTTAACAATTTTAAGTATCATTTTACTCACTCCTTTCCTTTTAAAAACAAAAGTCAACTTCCTTCATTTTAAATAAGATCAGTATGAGTCATACTTTTTTAAATGACCATATATACGTCGAGAGTGAAGGGGTTACGTTTTTCAAAAGTCGTGTAACGTTTTATCATTTTTTCCTTTTTCAAATTGTTGGTATTTTTAAGTTACTAATTGGGTTTTTTTTAAATATCTAATCGATGATTATTAGATTTATTATCAACTAAATCGTGATTTGGTATAAGTGTAAAGCCGTAAAATAACTATCACTCCCTTCCAGGGTTCGTTAAATATATATACTCAATTTGGTTTCTAATTTGGTCAAAGGGAGTGGTGATTTTTTATTTTGGTAAAAGGGATTGATTTTAAGGGTATTTTAGTCTTGTTACGTATCGATACTTTGAAAATATAGAACAAAACTGATTTGAGTTAGACTGGACTCGAACATTGGTACAGGGACTGGAAAAAAGAACTCTCATATCATTACATCAACTGTACAATATTTGACATTTAACGTAACTAATATATAAAATATAAAAATCAATTGGGTCGAGTTTTTGATAATTTGGGTCGAGTTTGTTATAATTGGGTCGAGTTTGGATTGAATTTTTTATCATTGGATCGCGCTTTTCATTAATTGGGTCGAGATATATTGGGTCGAATTTATAAGTTGTGTTGAGTTTTTTATCACATTTGGGTCGAGTTTGGATTGAATTTTTTATCATTGGATCGCGCTTTTCATTAATTGGGTCGAGATATATTGGGTCGAATTTATAAGTTGTGTTGAGTTTTTTATCACATTGGTCATATCTTTTCTCAAATGGCCGAGTCTTTTATCAATTGGATCGAGATTAAAAGTTGGGTAGAGAGTTTTATCATGGGTCGTGTCTTTTGTCAATTGGTCGAGTCTTGTATCAATTGGGTCGAGATTAAAAGTTGGATAGAATTTTTTATTAATTGGGTCTGTATTTTATCGAGATTAAATAATTAAGTATAAAGATAAAAAACTAAAACAACTATCGATCCATTCCATCTAATTAATCTGTCTATGCATCCTTTTTTCCTAATTTTCCCTCCCTTCCATTTTCCCCTCCCTACCATCGAATTAATCTGTGTATGCATCCCTTTTTTCCTAATTTTCCCTTCTTCGTTCTCCCGACACTGGTCAACTGTAAAAGAAATCGGTGAATGTTTTCTAGGATTAATGGTTTTAACTCTGAAAAAATGAGGCAATTCTCAGACATCAGGTGGGAAAATGCCGTGGATGACGCACTTCAGCTGAGCGATTCAACTTTAAGAAGGCCCAGAGAGGAGGAAAAAGTTTTATGGGTAGCCTGATTCTCCTATAAATGTGGTTAAAAGTACAATCATGGAGCCTCCAGCTCCAGGGATTCCTCGTGAAGTTAGATTACACTGTCGCAATTCGCAAGCGGTAACAGCAGCATGAGTTTACTGTGGAGGAGCTCTAAGACAACCACAAATTCTTGTCTTGGCGGCAAAAGATTATCAGAAACCAGAGCTGTCTCTCGTATGGGCTTTCACAAAGGTTTTCGGAAGAATTTGAGGGGTGATGAGAAAGGCATGACACCAGCCAACCTGCGAAAGCCACCTGGTATTTGTCTCTCTTTCTATTTATGACTGTTTTCATTAATCCTATGTTTTCCTTGATATGAACTTGTGACGTAACTGTGATTTTTTCAATTTTCGCTGTTTTTTCTGGAAACAGGTGAAGAAATGGTTGGAAGTATATATAGAATTCTCACAATTGGTCGTTGGGAGTCGTTGAATTTCATGAAAATAAAACGAGGCCGTTGAGGCCTGTTCATGGAAGGCTGGCTTTGAAATTCTTGGAGTGGGTTGTGAAGCGTCAAGATTTGGAGCTCACTCAAATAACTTACTTGTACTGCATTACCGTCCACATTCTTGTTAGAGCGAGAATGTATGATTGTGCAAGATCGATATTGAAGAATTTATTGGGAAGGTGTTCTACATCAACCTCCGTTTTTTCCGCTCTAATGGACACATATTGTTTATGTAATTCTAACCCTGCTGTATTTGACCTGTTAATAAGGGCGTATGTTAGGAAGGGTGCAACCAAAGATGCTCTAAATATTTTTCGTTTGATGGGTTTTAGGGGATTTCTGGCATCTGTATTTACATGTAATATGATCCTTGCCTCCCACTATTTTAACGATTTCACCACCCTCTAATGAAATCGAGAAAACAGGTTCCTTTAGTGGGTACACGGAGCCCAATCAAGCGACCATGGACCCGAATAATATCAGCCATCCATGACCCCTGAAAGGTAGTTTCCGATTGCAGCCGGTGCAACCTCCATGTATTCACCTCACGTCCAGTAAGGGCCCAATAATATGATGCCGTTTACTATCACGTGTCAAGATTGACCCATCAATGTTGAGTCGTGAAGGACGGTCTCCTTAATGTCCCCAATAATATGAGCCAACGTTAAAGGGAGTTCCGACCGACTCACAACAATTGTCAATGACGTGGACAGCTTTCCGGCATACATGACTCCCTCAATAATATGAGCCGGGCTATGTATACGGGTAGCATCGACGTACACCCATTGTTGATGGAAGGTAGGGTTAATTTAAACAATTTTAAATACCCTTTAGTTTATCGAATAAACTTTTATCTTGATATAAGTTTTAAATCAAATTTAAAACGAGGGATTTTATTTTGAAAAATATTTTGGTCTCATGCATATTTAAATCTAATTTAAAACATGCAAACATGCGGATTCAATTAAACTATATATCAACATATATAAAGTAAACATTGGGATGATCGATCGCGAGAGCTATGCGGTCCGTGGTTGCCAGCCACGGACCTGGGTCCAATCCTAGGGGTAATGCAATATGCAATGCAATCCTATTACAATGCTTTCCGGTTTTACAGATCTTCGGTCATCAATATCTTGATCGTCATCTCCACCATCTTCGGATGTCCTCCCACTAACTCTAGTAATTTACATTTAAATTGCTATGACAGATAAGGGATACATTTATCAAGGGGTGGGAACGGGCCACAAACAGGCCCACTTTAAATGATAATCAAATATATTAAAAAACCGAAATCAAATAAAACCTATTGCATACACCTAACACATTGGGCACGACTCTCGATCACCCCAATCATGCAATTAATCTAATTAACATGCATAATTAAATAATCTAATTATTTATTGTAAAATCATATTCTAATTACGAAATCGTATTTTATAATAAAATCGTATTTTGCAGATAAGACAATTTTAATCAACAAAATCATATTTTATCACAAAATCATATTTCATAATTAAAATCACATTTTACTAATTTTAATTGTATCAAATTGGGTTTAAAACAATTTTAGGCCCAAAAACTTAAAATTTCAAAATCGATCAAAACCGGGCCCGACATCGCATACCGGCCCGAAAACTTCACGGACTGCCCGGGACAGGCCCGAACCAAACCCTAAAAAAATTCAGACCAGCCGTCACGACATCGCCGGAAAAACTCGCCGGAGCACCGGCCGGCGGCGGCGCCGCCACCACAAGAAAAATTCGCGGCGGCAGCACGCGCAACCAGCGCCCAACGAGCGAGACATCATCGCACTTCATGCTGGCCATCGTCGCACGTCGGGGCGTAACACCAGCGCGCAGCGGCGCCCAGCCATCGCGCGACGAGCGGCCGTGATGTTGCGCAACCAGTGCGCATCACGCCGCCCATCAAGCGCGGAGCAGGGCGGCCAACAAAACGCCACGAGCGCCCGATGTCGACGCAGCAGCGGCCAATCTTCCTCGACGTCGTGCAACCAGTGCGCGTAGGAGCAGCAGGTGGCCGCCCGACGTCCGCGACAGGCGCGGCGGAGGCGCGGGGCCAGCGCGGCCGAGGGCCTGAC
>KV012039.1:375990-397979 GCA_001598015.1 Dorcoceras hygrometricum | reverse complement strand
CGATACACATCATATTTGTTTCTGGAAGTTCGGACCTCAATGTCCTACATCTCCCCTTCTTCCACCTCGGAAGGATCCACTAGAAGATTTGATCTTACAACTCGTGTACAGACCCGATCCCACAACCAGCAGCTGTGAGAACTCCTAGACTTCACAAATGCACACCAGCCGCAACTGTGTGACTCACTACATACACAAGTTTAACGTCATCGTGCTTGGACGGGACCTGTTGTGAAATGGTTTTGAGATTCATTCACCAATGGATGTGAATGAATCTCTGTGTGTGAGATTTTACAATGAAGCTCTCAACTCTCTGTTTCTCACACACTAGGGAAATTGCTCCTAAACAAGCTAATTAAAACTCAGCAATCGACTCTCGTGAAAGCTCCTCTCTAATGGCGGTCGATTGCTTCGTATTTCTGTTCATTTTCTCTCTGCTGGTGTACTGTGCAATCAGCGTAATTCTGCAACAACTAACAGTCTCACCAATCCGCTTCAATGGCGTTCTTCTCAAATATATAGCCTCTGTTCGAATATAGCCGTTAGATAAATTCCAAATCTCTTCTGCGCTTGTCAAGGCTAATTCTTCGTCTTCTTTCCATATGTGTGCAACGCTCCTCTGTAAATTGTACTATTTCCCAGAATAGTACAAATCTTGTCCCCTTGATTGAAGGCATTCGTAGGACTTAATTTCAGCCACAGATTCCTTTCCTTTTAAATTGTTGATAGCGTCCAACAGCTCTTGTAATAGTTCCAACAGCTTCTGTAATAGTTCCAACAGCTCTTGTAATAGTTATGATGATGTCACGGGTGCTGCCGCCAGCTTCTTCAACATATATGCTAACATCAGCGTTACTGATTTCAGTTTCCTCCAACAGATATGCTGACGTAAGCTTTGCTGAATCCAGCTTCCTCCAATAGATATGCTGACGTCATGGTTGTTTTTTCTCGATTTCTTTCAATCAGCAATGCTGACGTCAACGTTGCTGCTCGTAGCTTTCTCCAGTAGATATGCTGACGTCATCTTTGCTGCTCACAGATCTTGCGCTACTGATTCCAGACATCTACTGTTCATCTTCTTTCTTCGACATTTCTTCCAGCAGACTTCATAGATTCTGTTCCAGATCACATTTTCGCATGAGGCCTGTGCTGTTCCCTCCGAAACGGTCCAACGAGCAAAACTCACTTTGTGAGCTCCTCCGTTTTTGGCCAAATTCCTTCGTTTAGGCCTCCGAAAATACGATTTACTCTTTTCAGCCCTTGGTCTGCTACGGTATCAGCTTCAGCTTCTTCTGTTGTAAATCCAGCTAACATCTGCACACTTAGTAGAGACATTAGTAACACAATAAATAGGTTTTGTGTAATTCAAAATACATTCTGGATCTGTTATCCAGATCCATCAGAAAGCATAAAACATAATCAAATTCTGAAAACATTTTCTTTAAACATTCTCTGGAGCTGTGATTAAAATCACACTTGCGCTCTTCTGAAATTATGACAACACTTTAAACATTTTGGTCCAATTCGTTTGATCAAACTCCTGATATCAGTTTCTAGCTCTATGGCTCATGGTGAAGGGATATACAGATCCGTCGACCTATACACCTGATCTTTCCTCTGTTGAAAGGGCACACGGTTCGTCAGCCGCGCACTCACCCTTCTTATGGGGACCCTCTTTGCTGTCATAACTTAAAATATTTTATAAAACATCGTTCTGCTCTTTCTTTTCTTTCTAAAAATCTGTTTTCTTTCTCTCTTGCACGAATTACTGGTTTTTCTTTTTTCTAATGATGTTCTGGAACTGTAAAGGATTTCTCTGTAAAGCTTGCGAAGATGAAAACTGAATAAATTGGCTAGTTGAATCTGTCAGATAAGTCGAAAGATTCATCTGAATTGAAGTGTAAATGAGTAAGAAATCAAATTCTAAAATTCCGTTATATGCTGAAGAAAATGAAGAATGAACAGTACCAGTCGCAAGACTAATACCAGCTGAATGAACTATACCAGTTGCAACGAATAGGAAACCTTTCTCTCTTGCACGAATTACTGGTTTTTCTTTTTTCTAATGATGTTCTGGAACTGTAAAGGATTTCTCTGTAAAGCTTGCGAAGATGAAAACTGAATAAATTGGCTAGTTGAATCTGTCAGATAAGTCGAAAGATTCATCTGAATTGAAGTGTAAATGAGTAAGAAATCAAATTCTAAAATTCCGTTATATGCTGAAGAAAATGAAGAATGAACAGTACCAGTCGCAAGACTAATACCAGCTGAATGAACTATACCAGTTGCAACGAATAGGAAACCAGTCGCAAGAAAAGAATCCAGTCGCAAGGTCTTTTAAACAAATGTAAGTGAAACGATGTCGTTAGCACTTAAACCAGTCGCTACAACCAGTCGCTACAACCAGTCGCTATGAACTATACTTAAAACAATAAAGCAACTGCTGAAATATCAAAATGGAATGCATCTGCTGATGAACAGTGCATCTGCTGAATGTCACGAAGACAACACAACTACTGAATTCTAACAAAGGAATGCAGCTGCTGAATTCTAATAAGTGAATGCACCTGCTGGTGTTAACAAAGGAATACACCTGCTAGTTTTAGCAAAAGAAATGCATCTGCTAAATATGCATCTGCTGAATTTATGAAAGCGATGCATCTGCTGAATACTAATAGCTGATGAACAAACTATCAATTGATGACAAACTATCAGCTGCTGAACAATAAAATATACAACAGCTGAACATGAAATAGTGCGTCTGCTGATCGCAACTACTGAACTCAACAATGCAATAGCTGAAATCTATACTTAGAATGTTTTCGACAAAACAGTATCAGAAGTGGTATAAGAACCAGCTCTCATACTTAACATGTAGATAACCATGAACTACGAAGGTTACCTTTGTCTGAAGAATTCAAAATATCTGAAGAAATTTCTGGAAAGATCGAATAAGCTACTTGTAAGCTACTTCGATGGAATTTCTGAAGAAAACTTAAGAACTAACTAAAAGAACATCATCAAACCATTTTCTGTAAACTTTCTTGATTAAAATCACAGTAAAACGCAACCTTCATAAAACAGAGCATAAAATTTTCTGGTTTTGAAGAACAGCCGAAGCCATCTTCGTTTCTTTAAATCTCATATAATCATGCAAATAGAATTGAATATATGCTTTCACTGAGTGAGCAAGAAACAGAGTTACTTGCCTGAATTCCTTAACACAAATCACGCTAGAAATCCAGTGACCTTCCTGCGCACCGCTTGTTTCCTTTAAAACACTTTGAAAGTATTTTTGTTCGGCTTCTTGAGAGAGAGCACCGCTTCTAAATGATTTGATTTGAAGATAATGATGCATGAACAACTTATCATCCTATTTATATGATTTAGATGCCTACTGAATGGAAACACGTTTAATCGATATGTCCAAAATTCCTTATAAGCGTGCTCTGTTTTTCAAAGTAAAAATGATACATATGTAAATCGAACCATTTTAGTTAAAACAAAAGGATTCAATTGGCGTGCTGGAATCACTAGACTTCTACTGTTATTGCATTCTAAAATCTGGTTATCAACCCAAGATACAAAAATAGGTTGATCATAGCGTAAGACATGAAATCTGAAACTGAATCGATTCATGGATCGAAATAATATAGCATTGTAATCCCTCAATCTCATATCTTTCTAGTTTGTGGTCTCTAAAATATCTGGGCATTAAAAGTATATTATAAGCAGCTTACGAGTTCATGTTTCTTGATGTTTCCTAATATTTTGTGTTACTTCAAACTAAGGAAATCATCTAAGATATTAGTTGTTATTGAGTTAAGTTCGCGATCTGTTTATTTTCCTGAGCTGATCTTATGTTCGCGATCTGTTATTTCTATGAGCTGTTTTTGGTCGTGATTTGTTTTCATTGTGTAAACTGAGTTGACTATTTGACCATCTTAGTCCAGTCTACTCGTTAAAGATGTGTTGACTTTACCTAATCTGAGTTGACCAAATAGCCCAGATCTGAATTTTCCACCCAGAAATGTTTTATGCCCGCGATCTGTTTCATTCTCTGAGCTGAACCACTTCAGCTTAGGTACACTCGGTACTAGTAATGTACTGTAAATAAAATAATTATTGATTCGATTAGCTTTTATTCAATGGTATGACTCTAAATATGTTCTAAGTTATCCCCAATTTCAAGAGATAGTTCATTAGCTTAGAGCTCTGCTATTCGTATTCGTACTTATAGCCTGAGCTGATTCGAGTTTACAACATTGATTGAACTCCTATGTACTCCTACTAGATTTCGAACATTAAAAATAGTTTTATAGGAAAGAACCATATATGTAAAACGATCTTATTTAGATCAGAGAAATCAGTTTAAAGAAAGTTTTAGCAGAGAAATGTTTAATGAAATATGGCAAGGGGAAGGAGGAATGACAGAAGTTTCCAAGTCGTATCTAATAAATTTTTAAAGGAAGTATATTTTCAAGTCTAAATTGAATTATGACAAATATAACAAACGGTCAAACCAGGAAGGGTGAGGACGCTGGCTGAAGAACCAGTGTGCCCCTTCATAGGAAGGACAAGGATGCTGGTTGACGGACTGAAGTACCCCATTCAAACAGCTTAGTTGGGATTTTATTCCCCAATTCCTGATTTCAGATGATAGCTTGATCAAGCGAATTTACCTAAGGAGAGTTTCTGAACCATAATTCATCAGAAAATAAGAACTAAGAACAGGGTTGTTTACAACCCCAGTATTTGAGAAAAGTTTATGTTAAAGCTAACTTCCTTTAATACCAGTAAACATTTTAAGTATGTTCAGTTATAAGTTTACAGATTATCAAGCTTTCGAGCTATTCATTTTACATCCTGGTAGATTAGAGTTATTTTACGCCTGTACTACATTCCTTCGTTATTTCCAGATTTTCTTGTTGAGCCTCTAGGCTCAGTTGTTTTCTTGAGTCCAGGTGAATATTTAGTCAGAGCTGGATGTATATATATATATATATATATACAAATTCCGCAGTTAAGTTTTGCATTGGTAAGATGTCCAGAGGCGATCTGGTATTTTTACAAGGTTACAAATTAGTCCGGAACAAGTTGTTTATTATAATTTGAGATAGTAAGATACTTATTATTTCAATTTGCACCTTTCCAGTTTATTTATTTAAAATTTTCGGATCGTGACCTTACAATAATCTTACTCTTACCCACAGTTCTAATTTTAGAATTGTCATCAAAAGTAATCATTGGTCTGTCGGATTTTGTAACATTAGTTTACAGATTTGCATTTCCAGTAATATTTCTTTTGCATCCACTGTCTAGATACTAGACTGAATTCCCCTGCAATCACAGAATGAACAATTTTGGTACCCATATCTATTTGGGTCTACAACAGATTAGTCCTTTCGGGACCTACATTTGAATTAACTTTATGATTTTATCATAGTGTGTACTCAAAAAGGTTGGTGAATGTAATCGATGTGATGAACGATGTGTGTTCTGAATAACGACCTGTTTAGGCCTATATCTCAGCTCAGTGATCTTGTGCCTTTTCTTACCTGGTTAACTCTTATAATATTGCTTGTCTTTAACCTTCCTGGAGTTGTGCCCTTGTTGACCATGATCAGGCCATATTGATTTAAAATATAATTTGTTTTCAGCCTTGCTTAGCCTATTCTTAAGCCAGCTTGGCTTCAGCTCTCTGGTTCTTTGTAACCAATTTAATAATGTCTACATAGGTCAAAGTAGTTGTCTTATATGTTCTTGTGCGACATTGGATTTAATAATTTAAAATTTTCCTTTTCAATATTCGGTTGAGTACTAGATTCAGCTTGACTTCATTCATTGGTGTTAAATCCTAGACCAGTTTGATTGTTGGTAGGCTTTTGAACCTCATGCATCTTGCTCAAGACAACAAAGAAATTCGTCCATGTGCTTACTAATTTACTTCGTCCATGTGCTTACTAATTTATTTAGCTTTTGATTTTTGATAAGAATTATCATACTCTTGTCGTAAAATTTCATTCTCAGTAATCAGCTTACTTATTTCAGTCTTTAAACTGTCTAACTATCAAGCTGAGGGCATCTCAACTCATCAGGCTTGTTGGTAAGAATCTTATTTTTAGCCTTGACTTCCTCAAAGGTGTCTTGTGCTCTATTACCATCTCATTCAGTGTAGTGATGAGATCATCATGTGTAAATTCAGTAAAAGAGAAATCAAATACATTATCATTGTGAGGACTGTAATTAACCGATTTTATTAGTGCTATGTTACGAGCATATTTTAGGAAATAGTTAAAATTTGTTACATAGTGATTAATGACTTTATTAGACTGGAATGAGGATTTTTAATCGGAGAAGCGTGCCTTATGAACTATCGGGTATCCAGCCTAGGAGAACTGATCGATGTTTGTGAAATCATCTTTGGATGCGGGCAGAATTGAGTAGATGAGCCCCGAGATGGAGAGAGAGAGTATGAGTGTGATCTGATTGATGAATTTTGGATTTGACATAGAACAAATCACGTGTGAGATGGTAGAGCTGCGTGGACCGGTTCGGTTCATGACTTGGTGTAGACCGGTTTGTGGATTCTAGATTTGAGTAAGAATTGGGTGTCCATATCTGGCCTACGTGAGAGTTGGAGGCAATGCAACGACGTTTTGGGTTACCAGTGTAGACACTGTTGAGTGAAATCGATGCGACGTCGTTTCGTGAATACAAGATTTGACGCTAGTTGAGTGTACTATGTGCTGGCGATGTGATCGGGAAGTACAAGCTGGTTGGGCGTATCTGTTCAACAAGTGTAAGCAGCTGTGCGTATCAGCTTTGGGAAATGGCGTGTAGACATGAGATCTGAGTTGGTTGTAGAGTAACCTGCATGCATGACGCTCAAAGCTGGATGCTCCTATTTGGACAGCGCTTGTGATTAGATCTGGATGTGCGAGCGGTTTTTGGTCTAGATCGGAGGAGTTCAGATAAGGGTCAGCTTTGGTGGGAGCTGGTCTGCGTGATCTGTTTATCTTGAGCGGGACTCCTGCGCGATGTTGTTTGGTGGTAGTCAGATCTGGTATAGCGTAGAGGAGTCAGATCTGGTGAAGTGCTCAGATCTGAATTGGTCGGTGGCACTGTAGCAGAACTCGGGACTTGGTAATTGGCTTTGACTTTGATCGTGTATAGCATTATATTTCCCAACACTTAGCAAATTTCAGACTCGATATTTCTTATCTTCTTTCCCAAGAGCCATTGACGTTTACTGCCCCCAAACCTTTAACTGTTCATCGTACTCGATTTCCTTCGATTGTCGTCGATTTACGCCGCCGTTTGGAGCAAGGTTGGTGGCGCTGAGCTCGTCTCCTCTAGATCTTTTGATTGGTACCATTTTGGAGACTTGGACTGGCTGTTCGAGGAGTTGCGACGAGAGTAGAGCGTTCGAATATTTCGCAATTTTCCAATGGTAGATCTCTCGTTCCTTTAGCAGCTTTGGGTAAGTGATTTCATCTTGTTCTAAGCTTCGATTAGAGCTGGTTGGTCCTACGTTATGTAGTCGTGATTGTTCTGGACTTCTCAGCCATAGGAAGTAGGCTGAACGAGCTTAGATACGGGCTGATTTGTTAGATGTTTTGGAAGATTTGAGCTTTCAGGCAGCTTCGGTTGAGTTTCTTGGTGAGATAGTTGGGCAGTAGATCTGAGCGGGTTGTTGGAGCGGTGTTGTAACGACCCGACTTTTCTTAAAAGAAATCAAGAAGATTGGGGTTCGAATTGAAAGACCCAAAGATTTCGATCTCAACAAACATAAAAGTCGTTACTAAAATTCTGGACTAAATTGCGAATAAACACAATTCATGAGTGCTGAAATGCGAAATGCACGAAACAATGACGTGAGCGGAAGTAGAACCAAAATCTGGTAAACACTTATCATAACCAATGAAGAAAATCAGCTGCAAGGGTATACAAAACACGGAAATCCTCAGCTGATCGTAATAACATACGTGGAATAACATCTGATAAAAATAGCAAGTGTTGCATTGGAACCCAAAATTATTATACAAAAGGGGCCTGAAGAGACTTCTACTGTTTAACTGTACTAGAAATCTGTTACAATACAAAGATGACACAACTGAATATCTGTATAACCAAAACAAGGTCTGAAAGAAACAATGAAATCTGATATCCACGATAAACACATCCTTCCTTTCTGGTCATCTCCCTCCAGCTCCTTACTGCTCATTATCTGCACTCAATGAAAACTAGTGAGCCAAAGGCTCAGCAGGTAAAATCTGGAATAACGAAATCATGCAATAGAAGCTGAAACTGTAACTGGAATCTGAAATCTGAATACATAACTGAAGTCTGAATACGCTTTAAAAAGAACAAGCGCAATAACATATCTGAAAAATCTGATAGAAACTGAAAGCTTAAAACATAAACAATTCTGAAATCATTTTATTTAAACATCTCTAGAGCTGTGATTAAAATCACACTTGAGCTCTTCTTTCTATTTTCTGAAATTATGACAACACTTTAAACATTTTGGTCCAATTCGTTTGATCAAACTCCTGATATCAGTCTCTTAGCACTATGGCTCATGGTGAAGGGATATACAGATCCGTCGACCTATACACCTGATCCTTCCTCTGTTGAAAGGGCACACGGTTCGTCAGCCGCGCACTCACCCTTCCTCTGGGGACCGTCTTTGTTGTCATAACTTAAAAACATTTTCTAAAACATCGTTCCGCTCTTTCTTTTCTTTCTTAAAATCTGTTTTCTTTCTCTCTTGTACGAATTACTGGTTTTCTATGTTCAATGATGTTATGGAACTTCAAGGGATTTCTCTGTAAAACTTGCGAAGATGAAAACTGAATAAAAGCTCTCAAATCTAATCAATTGAATCAAATAAATCTTTTGAAATGAATCGGAAATGAATAAGGAATCAGATTCTGGAATTTTGTTATCTGATGAAGAAATGAACAGTAACTATCTGATGAAGAAATGAACAGTAAGTAACTGTCAACAGACTCTCTAGGAAGACATGAACAAAACTGACAACAAACGAAGTCAACAGCTGGTCATGAACTAAACAACAGCTGACAACAGCTGAACACATACGAAGGAAACAGCTGAATCATAAACAGATGCAACAGCTGACAACGAAATAATGCAACAGCTAAGAACCAACAGCTGATGAACAAACTATCAGCTGATGAACAAACTAACAGCTCATGAACAATAAAACATGCAACATCTGAACATGAAATAGTGCGACTGCTGATCGCAACTACTGAACGCAAACAATGCGACAGCTGAAATCTATACTTAGAATATTTTCAACAAAGAAATATCAGTCGTGGTATAAGAACCAGATTTCAGACTTAACCAGGTGAATGACGATGGTTTTCCTTTGTCTGAAGAATTCAAAATATCTGAAGAAATTTCTGGAAATAATCGAATAAGCTACCTGTAAGCTACTTCGATGGAATTTCTGAAGAAAAATCAAGAATCTACTGGATGATCATCACCAAACCATTTTCTAAAACATTTCTGGATCAAAATATAGTAAAACGTAACTTTCATAAAAACAGAGCATGAACTTTTCTGAACTTTTGAAGAACAGCCGAAGCCATCTTCCTTTCTTTAAAATCTCAGATAAACATGCAAACAAAATTGAATACATGCTTTCACTGAGTGAGCAAGAAACAGAGTTTACTTGCCTGAATTCTTGAACATAACCACAGTAGAAATCCAGCCAACCACTAACACTCCGATCGTCTCCTTCGAAAAACTTTAAAAGTCTTTTGTTTGGTTTCTTGAGAGAGAACCGCTTAAAAGTAATTTTATTTGAAGATAATGATGCATGAATCAGCTAACATCCAATATATATGATTTGTAAATACCTAGAGAAGAAACGCATTTAAATCAATATGTCAAAATCTTCTAAAAGCGTACTCTATTTTAAAATAAAATGATGCACAGGGAAACCGAACGATTTTAGTTAAAACAAAAGGATTCGATCGACTTGCTATAATCGACTAAACAACTGCTGCAATCGCATTCTAACATCTGAAATCTATTCAAGCCGAAGGCTGATTAAAGTATAAAATCCAACGTCTGAATCTTTAACATAGTGTGACAACTGATATCACGAAAAGCTGAAACTCAACTCAATATACAATGGAAGCTGAATTTACTTAAACATGAAATCTGAAATTTAGCTTTTAAATAAATCGAAGATAAACAGTACGTAACTGAAATCTGAAACTCGAATAAATCAAGAGTTGAATATAATAGCATTGTAATCCCTCAATCTCATAACTTTCTAATTTGTGGCCTCTAAAATATCTGGGCATTACAGGTGTTCTCGTGTGATCTGTTGAGGTAGTAGATGTGTTGAGGTTTGAGGTACGAATTGAGCTCGGTTTAGCAGCTTTAATATCAGCTTGTAAATATTCCCTGTGTGTTTGAGTTACTGTGATTATGTGTTGGACGAGGATGAATGGTCTTGCTGGTTAAGATGATGATTCTATGTTCTTAATTGCCTACGCGTGTGATTTATATTTATTGTTGTGAGCATGATTCTGCTGGGCATTCACGCATAGCATATTGAGGCTATATTCTTTGAGACCTGATATCACTGATTCGCGATTTGCCGGCTGAGTCGCCGTGCTCAGAATCCAATGTCGTCACTAAGTCGTGGTAGCCAGCTGAGTCGCTGTGATTTGGATTCTGTTGATTTATTGAGATGATTGCACAGCCGAGTCATTGTGTCTTGCTTATCGATGATTCTTGGTATCCCTCATGCATTGCACGTTTGAAATATTGCGTGTATGATAGGATTGATGCTTTATTGTTGCTCTTCATACTGAGGTTTGACATCGTTTTATTTTCCCGTTTTTGGGCTGCTTTGGTCTGTGTTGGCCTCTACAGGATCTTCAGGTAATCCAGCTGGACCGAGTGAAGCATCGACTGGTAGATCCCCATTTTGAGTCCCAGTTATATATATATTATGTATTGAGATATTGAGCCAGGGGATGCCCTGTGCATATACTGTATTTCGGGGATCTGTATTTGTTGTATTACCTGTATGTTGTTGTTGGATTTTTTAGTCAAAGTCCATATTTTGAGTATGATTGTATTTTAAGAGTTGATTTTCAGTTCAGGCACAAACGAAAAATTTAGCCCATATTTTATTAATTACGTGTAATTATGATTAATTGAGTAATTAATCCATGTTTAAGCGCATCGGGCCTGACATTTTTGGTATCAGAGATTAAACTTGGATAAGCTCGATTCTTTTCCATTACACTTGAGTCTAGGCACAGAGCTTGAGCTTTTGTTTGTGATTGACTCTGTGATTTCTGTGATTACTATTATCTGTATCTATGAATTATCTGCTTTTGGTTCTTACCTCTGAGTTATGATAGATGCCGCCGAGGATAGGTATAAGTAGAAAACCGTTAGACAGGTAGTTGGGGAGTCTAGAGCTCCAGGTAGTGATGAGGATGTTGAGAAGCAGAGTGTGCCTTTGCGTCATCGAGCTAGACAAGCAGAGGTTGAGGTTGAGAATTTGACTAGACAGGTTGGTGAGATGGAGCTAGTTCTGGCCAGATTTCAGCGAATGAATCCTCCCGTGTTTACTGGCGCTGAGGGTGGTCTGATGGCTGAAGGTTGGTTAGAACATATGGGAATTGTTTGACACGGTGGAGTATTATCATGAGAAGAGATTGAAGTTGGATGTTTTGCAGTTGAGAAATCATACTCAACGCTGGTGGAAAGGTACTTCCCGAGTCAGAGAGAGAGTGGTTCTTTGATTTCTTGGGAGAGCTTCTGTGCAGCTTTTCGTCAGGAGTATACCCCAGAGTCCTACTACAATAACCGTGAGAGAGAGTTTGATAATCTGAAGCAAGGGAACTTGAGGGTGACCGAGTATGCTAGACAGTAGCGACGGTGGAGTATTATCATGAGAAGAGATTGAAGTTGGATGTTTTGCAGTTGAGAAATCATACTCAACGCTGGTGGAAAGGTACTTCCCGAGTCAGAGAGAGAGTGGTTCTTTGATTTCTTGGGAGAGCTTCTGTGCAGCTTTTCGTCAGGAGTATACCCCAGAGTCCTACTACAATAACCGTGAGAGAGAGTTTGATAATCTGAAGCAAGGGAACTTGAGGGTGACCGAGTATGCTAGACAGTATTCTTCGCTCCTGTCGTATGTTTCCCACGTTGCTAACCATGAGAGGACGAATAGGAACAAGTTTCTGAGAGGGTTGAGGCCCGATTTGTTTCGTATGGTGTTAGCTGGTTCTCCTACGACTTATGCTGAGGCAGTGGATAGAGCGGTGGACATTGAGGAGAGTCTTTTGGAAGCACAAAATCAGGTTCAGCCGATAGCTGGACGCAGTTTCCAACCCGTGCCAGAATCGACGCAATTGTTTCAGCCTCCTCAGACGTCGCAGCAATCCAATCCCCAGAGGTTTAAGCCTCGAGGAAAGCAGTTTAAGAGACGGTCGAATTCGAGTTCTTCTGGTCCTGTTAGTTCTGGTGGTAGTGGTTCTGGAGGAGTGTCGTGTGGTCAGTGTGGAGGTAGACATATGACTTCGCAGTGTCGTGTAGTTTAGGGTTTTTTCCATAGGTGTGGGCAGCCTGGACATTCCGCGAGAGTTTGTCCTTTGATACAGTCACAACAAGGTTCGGCTGGTGGTTCTTCGCAGAGATCGCAACCTTTTTCCCAGTCCCAACGTCGTGTAGTTTAGGGTTTTTTCCATAGGTGTGGGCAGCCTGGACATTCCGCGAGAGTTTGTCCTTTGATACAGTCACAACAAGGTTCGGCTGGTGGTTCTTCGCAGAGATCGCAACCTTTTTCCCAGTCCCAACGATCAGGATTCCAACCACGAGAACCGTCTAGGTTCGGAGGATCTTCTAGACCTCAGTTTTCTGGACCGCAGCAAGCTCAAGTGAATGCCTTGACGAGAGAGAAAGCTGATGATATGCCTGGAGGAGTTATTGCAGGTACTTGTGCTATCTTTGATTTTCCTGCACGAGTTTTGTTTGATACTGGAGCATCACACTCTTTTATATCTGAATTGTTTGTGCATGAGTGTGGGTTGAGCTCTACCCCATTGTGTGATGTTGTATCTGTTTCCACTCCTGCTGGCATATGGTTGATGTCTCGTGAAGTGGTTTTATATTTTGTGATTAGATTCGATGAGAATGTGTTGGCGACGAATTTGATTTCTTTAGAGATTAGAGATTTTGACTGTATTTTGGGCATGGAAGTGCTGTCTAGTTATAGAGAGACGGTAGATTGTTTCCATGGTGTAGTGAGGTTTATGCCTCGATTTGGAGAAAAGTGGGATTTCTACGGTGCTGATTCCGATCGAAAATTCCACTTGTGTCTGCCATTGAGATGTTTAATTTGTTGTCGCTAGAGAATTCTGGGTTCATGATTTATGCCCTGGATGTTTCCCATGAATCGCGGATAGAGTTGAGTGATATCCCGATTGTCCAAGAGTTACCAGATGTGTTTTCGGATGAGATTCCTGGATTCCCTTCGAGACGAGAGATTGACTTTAGCATAGAGTTGGTGCCGGGGACAACCCCGATTTCGAGAGCTCCATATCGGTTGGCGTCAACTGAGTTGAAGGAACTTAAGGACCAGTTGCGTGATCTTCTAGAGAAGGGATTTATTAGGCCGAGTATGTCACCTTGGGGAGCTCCGATTATCTTTGTGAAGAATAAGGATGGATCTATGAGGATGTATGTGGATTTTTTGGCAGCTGAATAAAGCAACGATCAAGAACAAGTACCCGTTGCGGAGAATTGATGATCTGTTTGATCAGCTACAGGGATCGACAGTGTACTCTAAGATTGATCTGCGATCTGGTTATCATCAATTGCGGATTAGAGACGCTGATGTAGCGAAGACGGCTTTTCAGACTAGATACGGGCATTATGAGTTTCTTGTGATACCGTTTGGATTGACGAATGCCCCTGCTTTCTTCATGGATTTGATGAATCACGTCTTTAGTGAGTATATCGATCATTTCGTGATTGTCTTCATAGACGACATCCTGGTTTATTCGAGGAGCTACAGAGAGCATAAGGAGCACTTGAGATTGGTGTTGCAGAAACTGAGAGACTCACAGCTTTATGCGAAGTATAGTAAGTGTGAATTCTGGTTGGATAAGATAATCTTTTTGGGTCATGTTATATCTGCACAAGGTATTTCAGTGGATCCTAGTAAATTCGAAGTACTTCTTAACTGGGAACGACCTAGGAGTGTTTCGGAGATCTGTAGTTTCTTGGGTTTGGCTGGCTATTATCGACATTTTATCGAGAAATTCTCTTCAATAGCCAAGCCGATGATGCAATTGACCCAGAAGGATAGAAGGTTTCTGTGGAAAGATGACTGTGAGTCGATTTTCCAGTTGCTTAAGGAGAAGTTGACTACTGCTCCTGTGTTGATTTTACCTTCGGGTTCTGGAGGTTTTGTGGAGGTTTTGTGGTTTGTTCCAATGCTCTCTGAATGGTTTGGGCTGTGTATTGATGCAGAACGGGCGTGTGATAGCCTATGCGTCTTGACAGTGGAAACCCCATGAGATGAGATACTCCGTTCACGATCTATAGTTGGCTGCTATTGTTTTTGCCCTGAAGATTTGGCGTCATTACCTGTATAGTTAGCAATTTGTGGTGTACACGGACCACAAGAGTTTGAAGTATATCTTCACTCAGTCAGATCTGAATGTGAGACAATGTCGTTGGATGGATTTGCTCAAGGATTTTGACTCTGAGATTCAGTATCAGCCTAGGCGAATGAACTTAGTAGCAGATGGCTTGAGTAGGAAAGCCCAGCATGTGATGCTAACGTCTTTGAGTATATCCAAAGTCCATGAGAATTTGGGCACTTCTGGATGGAGTTTTCAGCGAGACGATCAGTATTTTTTAGTTTCATCTCTTCAGGTGGAACCACAGGTTGTAGCGGACATTAGAGCAGCACAGAGAACTGAACCGTATATTCATGAGTTGAAGATAAAACCCAGAATGGTCAGTCGGGAGATTTTATTGTTGCTTCTGATGGATGCCTGAGATTTCGTGGTAGATTGGTTGTTCCAAACCTTATCGATTTGAGAGAAACTATCTTGAACGAGGCCCATTACAGTCGTTATAGTGTGCACTCGGGTGAGAAGAAAATGTACCATGCCTTGAAGTCGCACTACTGGTGGAAAAGCATGAGGAATGATATTTCTGGATTCGTAGCCCAATGTTTGAATTGCCAACAGGTCAAGGCCGAGAGAATGAGACCTGATAGATTGATACAGAGTTTAGAAGTGCTTCAATGGAATTGGGAGCACGTGGCTATGGATTTTGTGACTCATTTACCTTGTTTGAACAGGGGATGTGATGCGATTTGGATGGTGATTTTGAAGTCAGCCCATTTCATTCCCTATGATGTGAGATGTTCCATGAAGAAGATGGCGAGACTGTACGTCGATCATGTGGTTAGATTGCATGGAGTGCCGGTTTCGATAGTGTCAGATAGAGATCCAAGGTTTACTTCCCGATTTTGGAAAAGCTAAGCAGCGATGAGTTCGAGATTGGCTATGAGTACAGCTTATCATCCTCAGATAGATGGCTAATCCGAGAGAACTATACAGATTTTGGAGAATATGTTGTGAGCCATAGTGATGGATTTCAGTGGTGGCTGGCAGGATTCTTTATCCCTGGTAGAATTTTCGTACAATAATAGCTACCAAGTGACTATCGGGATGGCACCATTTGAAATTTTGTACGGTCGTAAGTGTAGATCGCCGTTGGGAAGAAGTTGGTGTGAGGCAACTATCTACCCCTGAGTTTGTGCAGCATATGAAGGATAAGGTCGAGCTGATTCGAAGCAGAATGAAGGCTGCACAAGATCGCCAAGCTAACTATGCTAATAAAAGGCGCATGCCTTTGGAGTTTCAGGTTGGTGATCGAGTATTTCTGAAAGTTTCTCCTTTCAAGAGCATGATGAGATTCAGGCTTAAGGGTAAACTAGCTCCTAGATTCGTTGGCCCATTTAAGATTATTGAGAGGATTGGAATTTTGGCGTATAGATTCAGTTTTATGCTGAGTTAGCAGCGATTCATGACGTGTTTCATGTGTCAATGTTGAGGAAATATGAGCCGGATCCGTCCCATGTTCTAAGTATCGACGAGATTGAGCTGGATCAAACCCTGAGTTATGTCGAATATCCAGTGCAGATTCTGGATAGGAAGGAGAAGTAGCTGCGAAATAAGGCTATTTCGTTGGTGATGGTTCAATGGAGCAAGCATGGTCGAGAGAAAGCTACCTGGGAAGTTGAAGAAAAAATGATACAGGAGTGGCCTCATCTATTTGAGCATATGCAGTAATAACCCAGGTAGTCTCCTAGCTTGCTGATTTGTGTTGAGTTGCTTGGATATATTGGGAATGTTGAATTGTTATGCTCCAGTCCTGGTCATTCTCTAGTTTTGATCTGTCCTTGCCATTTGATTTCGAGGACGAAATCTCTTAAGGTGGGGAGGATATGAGGACTGTAATTAACCGATTTTATTAGTGCTATGTTACGAGCAGATTTGAGGAAATAGTTAGAATTGGTTATATAGTGATTAATGACTTTATTAGATTGGAATGAGGATTTTAAATCAGAGAAGCATGCCTTATGAACTATCGGGTATCCAGCCTAGGAGAACTGGTCAAAGATGTTTGTGAAGTCAGCTTTGGATGCAGGCAGATTGACTAGATGAGCCCCGAGCTGGAGAGAGAGAGAGTATGAGTGTGATATTGATGAATTACGGATTTGACATAGAACAAATCACGCGTGAGATGGTAGCGCTGTGTGGGCCGGTTCGGTTTGTGACTTGGTGTGGACCGATTTGTGGATTCCAGATTTGAGTAAGAACTGGGTGTCCAGTTCTGGCCTACATGAGAGTTGGAGGCAATGCGACGATGTTTTGGGTTACCTGTAGACGCTGGTTGAGTGGAATCGATGCGACGTCGTTTCACGAATACAAGATTTGACGCTGGTTGAGTCTACAATGTGCTGGCGATGTGATCTGGAAGTACAAGCTGGTTGGGCGTATCTGTTCAACGAGTGTAAGCAGCTGTGCGTATCAGCCTTGGGGCGTGTAAACATGAGATCTGAGTTGGTTGTAGAGTAACCTGCGTGCATGACGCTCAAAGCTGGATGCTCCTATTTGGACAGCGCTTGTGATCAGATCTGGATGTGCGATCGGTTTGTGGTCCAGACCGGAGGAGTTCAGATAAAGGTCAGCTTTGGCTGGAGCTGGTCTGCGTGATCTGTTTATCTTGAGCGGGACTCCTGCGTGACGTCGTTTGGTGGTAGTCTGATCTGGTATAGCGTAGAGGAGTCATATCTGGTGAAGTGCTCGGATCTGAATTGGTCGGTGGCACTATAGCAGATCTCGGGACTTAGTAATTGGCTTTGACTTTGATCGTGTATACCATTGTATTTCCCAACAGCCAATTTCAGACTCGATATTCCTTATCTTCTTTCCCAAGATCCATAGACGTTTACTGCCCCCAAACCCTTACTGTTCATCGTACTCAATTTCCTTTGATTGTCGTCGATTTACGCCGCCATTTGGAGCAATGTTGGTGGTGCTGTGCTCGTCTCCTCTAGATCTTCTGATTGGTACCATTTTGGAGACTTGGACTGGCTGTTCGATGTGAGACTCTCTTCCCACAATTACTCTAATCTCATCTTAGGGGCGATTAATTAATAAATTTACTAAGTCGAATATGGTTTTATGCGTACATTTTTTTTTAACAGTAGGTAACTGATGAACATGATCAGTAACTAGTTGCTGAAAGGTAATGAACAGTAGGTACCTGTCAACAGATATTACGCTATGGGAAACGAAGGTTGCTGTCAGTAGTTAGCAACTGCAGAACACCCACGAAAGCTGACAACAGCTAATGGGTCACCAAAAGCTGTTCATTCATTAAGAAAACGTAAAGGTACAAAGGTTAATACACCTTATATACACTGGTACAAAATCTGTTCATTAAATACAACACCAGATACATCGAAGACTAGCAATTATTTGTCCAGAACCTAAACTAACAGCAGGTTCCTAGTCTTTTCGTTTGTCGCCCGTCTTCTAGGTTCTTGCTACCCCTGTCCCAGCAAATCAATTCTTTCCTCCTGTCATCATGCACACATACAAAACAAGACAACAGCCGGAACACTCCGGTGAGAAATGATCTCAGTATAATCGACAGGTTCATGCAAAATCACAAAGAAGTTCATAACCAAATATTAACTCAAAATAAACGGAACATATCTCTTCGCTTAAACTAAGAATTTATTCCATTTCACATCAACGCCATCAAGATTCGTATACGATCTTGACATGGATATCCATCTAACGAAATCACTCTGACTTCGAAAATAAGGTCTCCTTAGACCTTGGCATTAGAATCAATTCATTTTCTCTTCGTATCATCATATTCATATCAAAATAAAAGATCCACTACCTGTGATGGATCGACACATATAACTTCAAGTTCTAAATCAAGAACAGTAATCATAAAGTATGTGATTTGTCGGGATAACTCAAGAAATATCATTCTCGAGTATTCAAATTCCCTGACTCTCATGTCAAATTATACCTTCGTTTTGACACATATAACTTCAAGTTCTAAATCAAGAACAGTAATCATAAAGTATGTGATTTGTCGGGATAACTCAAGAAATATCATTCTCGAGTATTCAAATTCCCTGACTCTCATGTCAAATTATACCTTCGTTTATCTCTGTTTTGGGAACTGCTTCAATTACTACTTCTAACTTCTTATCACAAGAATCCCAGAAAATTCACAGAATCGAATTCTGGTGTCTGTAGTCTAAGTTACAAGGATTCGAATTCCATCTAATTTATAGAAGAAGATCTCTGTTATCTGCAGAGTTCCCCATGCAATCTCTATGAATTCCACGTGTCATGCTGAGTATTTATCGACCAAAATAAGATAAGCACACACCGTTTGAACATATTCCTGTATTCATACATATCGCTAACCAGATACCAATTGCTGTTCTAAAAAAAACAGACGTTGCTACAGTAAGTATCTTACGACAGAAACCAACGTTTATTCTCAACAGATACCAGCTTTTCCTTTCGATAGAATCAACAGCAACCATCAGACGTTGTATTTCTCTTCGTGCCTCAAAACGACGTCGCGTCCACTAATTAAAACGACGCCGCGCCCCAACAGCTGATGACAGATTCTCTCAAAATAACCAACTGCTGAAACGCGAAACAATTCCGATGATGTAAGGATCACGTCAGCTTTACTTCCAACGGCTGGTCTTGCTAAATAACTCAACGATGACGTATGAGATACGTCACCCTTGCTGCCATTAGCTGCTACAAGAGTTACAATCAACACGCTGCGTTTCAACTTATCAAAACGACGTCACCTCACCATCAGCGACTGGTCGCGCGAAATAATTTACACGACATCGTAATGAATACATCATACTCTCTGTTGACAGCTGATCTCCTAACCCAGCAGCTGCATCAAACAATGCAACAAATCCCTCACGACTGGTACCAGACGCAACACTCAAAACGCTGCGTTTCAACTAAATAAAACGACGTCGCTTCTTACCAGCGACTGTTCCTCAAACCAACAGCTGGTTTCCCAGTCGCGAACAGATACAATGCAACTACTGATTACCCAGTCGCAAGCTCCTCTCACCAACAGCTGGTTTGACGCAACTAGTGATCAACACAACGACTGGTTTAACGCAACTACTGATCAACACCACTTTATTCAAAAGCTACAGTCGGAAAATTCGAAATCATCAAGTCTATAATCTCGGGCATTACATTCGAGGAGTTGCGACGAGAGTAGAGCTGTCAGGCCTCGTGCTATAATCAGAGATAAAACATTCAAACACATGCGGAAGCTACTAAAAAGCGGGTCAAATTTTCGCTTTTGGCCTGACGAGTTAAAACAATATAATTTAAAATAGCATGATACTCAAAATAGAATCCCAGTTTACGAAAATCACCACAACAATAAGAGTATAGCATAAAACAAGTATCAGAATCCAACAATCAAATACACCAACGAAGCGCAGGGCATCCCCCTGGCTAAGAATACTGATACATATAAATATGATATACGCCACTGGGATACTCTAACCACCTCCTGGGGCACCACCAGCTGGGCTAAAACCACGATCAGCTGTAAAACCTGGGTTTCCTGAACACAACACAACAAGGAAAATAACCAAGCCCCAGAGGGACATGGGGTCAAACCCCAGTACGGAGAGAAACTATAAACAGCAGTAAACAGCATGAATAAAATGCAGATGCTATGCATGAGAAAGGAAACAACAGCTCAACGGGATCTGCAACAGAATATGTGGCCACGGTGAGTGTAGGACATGTGGGTGCTACCCACTCACCCCTACTCGCCCACCCTTACCAGATGCATCAACAACCCCACCTATGAACTGTGGTAGCTAGCCACTCGGCGCATAGGGAAAATGAGAGTGCGGAATCACCGCTCGCCATCAATCCTGGTAAGAACAAAGCAATAACAACGAAGCAATGGCTGCAAAAGCTGAACGGAGATGCAAATGCGTGTATGCAACATGCTGGAATAACAAGCATATAAACATATGCAAAACAATAATAGCATCAGCAAGTATACATCACATAACCAACAGCCATCTCACAAAACAGCAGCCAGCAATAGCCATCTCGCAAATTATCCAAGCCATAACATCGCTGTATTACAAGCTCCAATCCGTACCTTATACTTCTGTGTAATAATTACCACAACAAAGGTCCCGAGAAAGCTGAACAACAACCTGTCAAAGCACACAAGGAACCAGCTACTGATTCCAACAATACCACTAACAGGAAGCTTAAACAAAGGCTAATACTAAGATCCCAACAACAATTCGAAGTTCTGCCTCAACGACGCAACACATGGCCGAAGGCAGAAACTTCGCGATCTCACTCTAGCCAACAACAGCCTCCAAGAATGGTATGGAAAGATAGATCTTCTCAAGAGGAGTCCAACGCTACCTCGCACGAACCAAACAAAGGCCAGCAACGACGGGAATTCACCGGAAAAGCTCACGGTGAACAGTGCTCTAGGGTTCGAGAAACAGAGGTCAACAATTGGGGAAATTTACTAAGTATGGGATCTGGTATCTCAAATTGAAGACCAAGTCTTCCTTAAATAAATCCCATAACGGCTGGAATCTATTTTAAAAGTCCACCGACATAACCAGAAGGCAACCACAAACCATCGGCTGGTCGAACCTCGCCAAAACATAATCCCAAACACACAAAACGACGTCGTAGGACACTACCTACGACTGGTGCTCACCCAAAAGCTGGACAACCAGACGACTGGATGCATTACTAATCAAAAGTTGGTCGCTTCATGCGACTGATTCATAATACAAAAGCTGGAACCAGACGTTACACCAAAACGCTGCGTTGCAACTAATTAAAACGGCGTCGCATCGCCACGTCATCAAATCCGGTCGCTAACTCTCGCACACCAGCAGCTGGGAAACCAGACACAAGCTACAGGAGCATTGACCTGCGTTGACATCTACTCTCGACTGGTCATCTAGACGCAACACTCCTCGCAGCTGGTATCAGGCGTAACAACCAAACGGCGTCGCACCAACTAAACTAAACTGATGGTCCCAGAAATAGGATCAAAACAAGTAATAGGAGTTCAGGAAGGGGGGGGGGGGTTTGAATGGAACTCCTTCGATTTTTATTTCGAAGACCTTAAAATCTGTTTTTAACAAGTCACGCTAAACACAAATCTGTGTTACCAGATTTGTGAGGCTCTCGGTCACTTCTGTTTTCTCGGTTAACAAGTTTGTGCGGAATAAAACCGATTGAACAGTGAACAGTAATATAAATGTAATGCACGTAAGTAAAAGAGAGTCGAGAATTTGTTTCTGGAAGTTCGGATATCAA
>KV012039.1:350763-367401 GCA_001598015.1 Dorcoceras hygrometricum | reverse complement strand
GAACGAAGATCAATCTTTGAATACACCGCAGAACCTTGCAACTGATCAAACAGATCATCGATTCTCAGCAACGGGTACTTGTTCTTAACAGTGGCTTTGTTCAACTGGCGAAAATCAATGCACATCCGCATTGATCCATCCTTGTTCTTCACAAACAGTATGGGCGCTCGCCACGGTGACATACTAGGACGGATAAAACCTTTCTCCAGCAAATCATCTAACTGCACCGTGAGTTCTCTCAACTCCGCAGGCGCCAGACGATAAGGGGCACGTGAAATTGGAGCTGTGCCAGGCACCAGCTCTATGCTGAAGTCAATCTCCCGCCTTGGAGGGAAACCAGGAATCTCCTTCGGAAACACATCCGGGAAATGTCGCACCACGGGAACGTCACTAAGCTGAACGCGGGAAGAAGAAGACGCACCCAAAACGTAGATCATAAAGCCAGCATTCCCCAAATTCTCGCCAGATAAAGGCCTAAAGCGCACAATCCCATGGAAGCAATCCACGGAGGCCCTATAGTGGGACAATATATCCATCCCAACTATGCAATCGAAATCCCAAAGCATCAAACGGATCAAGTTCGCTAACAGGACATGCTCACCAAACCGCAACACACCATCCAACAAAACCTCCTGGGAGAACAAGCTCACACCGCCAGGGGTAGACACGGAAAAAGCATCGTGCAACGAAATGGTACATAGACCATGCTCAACAAATCAGAAATAAACGAATGCGATGCACCGGTGTCAAACAACACACGTGCAGGAAAATAAAAAACAAGGCAAGTACCTGCGATCACCCGACTCGGTGTCTCCTCGGCCTGCTCCCTAGTGATGGCGTTAACCTGAGCATGCTGGGGTCCAGAGAAGAAAGGCTGAGACAGCTGTCCGAACCGCGACGAACCAGGCTGCTGAAACGGCCTAAACTGTGTCTCACCTACTCGGGGCTGCGGAAACTGAGGGGAACGACCCCTAGACTGACCTCCTCGATCCTGAGGCTGGGCCGCGGTCTGCTGTGATCCAGCTGACGGACACACTCTCGTAAAATGTCCGTACTGACCACAAAGGTTGCAGGAACCCTGCACACCAACACATTGCTTGGACGGATGCTTTCCACCGCAAAAGCCACAAAACTCAGCCCGAGAACCGCTGCTACTCGAGCTGCCTGAACCAGAAGAGCCAGAACCCGACTTCTTCTTGAACTGCTGACCTCGGGGTCGAAACCTCTGATTTCCAGACTGCTGAGCCACCTGTGGCTGCTGCTGCTGCTGAGGTTGATGGGCTGACTCGGAGGACTATGAAGACTGAGCTCCCTGAATAGCAGGACGACTAACCTGCACCGCCTGCTGCCTGTGAGCACGACGACTCTGCAAACCCTCCTCAATATCAATAGCAGTGTCAACTGCTTCAGCATAGCTCTTGGGTTTGCTGGTCAACACCATCAGATACAACTCTTCGTTCAAGCCCTCAAAAAATCGAGTCTGCTTGGCCCTCTCCCGGCCAGAAACATGGGGAACGTACGCCAACAGAGAAGAAAACTTCCTAGCATACTCCCAAACAGTCATCGAACCCTGCTCCAGATGGTCGAACTCCCGCTCCCGGGCGTTCACAAAGACTCGGGTACATACTCCTGTCGGAAGGTATCGCAAAAACTATCCCAAGAGATCCCAACACCGGTCTCTAACAAGGTACTCGAAGCGCCTCGGCACCAGCGCTCTGTAGCCTTCCTAAGCAAGAGGGTCGCTAAACTCAACCGAAGATCATCATCATACTGCACCTGATTGAAAAGACCAATGATATTCTGGAGCCACGAGTCTGCATCCTCTCTGGACTCATCACCATTAAAGATTGGAGGGTTCATCCGCTGAAATCGGGCTATAACAACATCCATCCACTCCACCGGGGGAGGCAAGTCACCAACTTCCTCCTCCTCCTCATGCCTACTACGAGAACGGCTAGGAGCGCTACGCCGATCCTCATTCTGTCCTGCTGATTCCTCAAACTGCCCCTACCTCTACCACGATGTCTAGGCGGCATCTACGAAAACACTCAATAAGATCAAGCAAAACAGAACAGATACAACATAGATAGCACAACAAGATGCAGCACATAATCACATAATCAAGCACATGCAACACACAACACTGTGCCTAGACTCAAGTGTGATCAAGGAAATTGAGCTTATCCCAGCTTAAGCTCTGATACCAAAAATATCAGGCCTCGTGCTCTAATCAAACACAAACACATACGGAAGCTATCAAAAAAGCGGGTAAAATTTTTGCTTTTAGCCTGACGGTTTTTAACGTTATAATTTAAAATACCACGATACTCAAAATAGAATCCCAGTTTACGAAAATCACAACAACAGTAACAGTATAGCATAAAACAAGTATCAGACTCCAACAATCAAATACACCAACGAAGCGCAGGGCATCCCCCTGGCTAAGAATACTGATACATATAAATATGTTATACGCCACTGGGATACTCTAACCACCTCCTGGGGCACCACCAGCTGGGCTAAAACCACGATCAGCTGTAAAACCTGGGTTTCCTGAACACAACAAAACAAGGAAAATAACCAAGCCCCAGAGGGACATGGGGTCAAACCCCAGTACGGAGAGAAACTATAAACAGCAGTAAACAGCATGAATAAAATGCAGATGCTATGCATGAGAAAGGAAACAACAGCTCAACGGGATCTGCAACAGAATATGTGGCCACGGTGAGTGTAGGACATGTGGGTGCTACCCACTCACCCCTACTCGCCCACCCTTACCAGATGCATCAACAACCCCACCTATGAACTGTGGTAGCTAGCCACTCGGCGCATAGGGAAAATGAGAGTGCGGAATCACCGCTCGCCATCGCATCCTGGTAAGAACAAAGCAATAACAACGAAGCAATGGCTGCAAAAGCTTAACGGAGATGCAAATGCGTGTATGCAACATGCTGGAATAACAAGCATATAAACATATGCAAAACAATAATAGCATCAGCAATTATACACCACATAACCAACAGCCATCTCACAAAACAGCAGCCAGCAATAGCCATCTCGCAAATTATCCAAGCCATAACATCGCTGTATTACAAGCTCCAATCCGTACCTTATACTTCTGTGTAATAATTACCACAACAAAGGTCCCGAGAAAGCTGAACAACAACCTGTTAACAAACCAGCCACTGATTCCAACAATACCACTAACAGGAATCTTAAACAAAGGCTAATACTAAGATCCCAACAACAATTCGAAGTTCTACCTCAACGACGCAACACACGACCGAAGGCAGCAACTTCGCGATCTCACTCTAGACAACAACATCCTCCAAGAATGGTATGGAAAGATAGAGCTTCTCGAGAGGAGTCCAACGCTACCTCGCACGAACCAAACAAAGGCCAGCAACGAAGGGAATTCACCGGAAAAGCTCACGGTGAACAGTGCTCTAGGGTTCGAGAAACAGAGGTCGACAATTGGGGAAATTTACTAAGTATGGGATCTGGTATCTCAAATTGAAGACCAAGTCTTCCTTAAATAAATCCCACAACGGCTGGAATCTGTTTTAAAAGTCCACCGACATAACCAGCAGGCAACCACAAACCATCTGCTGGTCGAACCTCGCCAAAACATAGTCCCAAACACACAAACCGACGTCGTAGGACACTACCTACGACTGGTGCTCACCCAAAAGCTGGACAACCAGACGACTGGATGCATTACTAATCAAAAGCTGGTCGCTTCCTGCGACTGATTCATAATACAAAAGCTGGAACCAGACGTTACACCAAAACGCTGCGTTGCAACTAATTAAAACAGCGTCGCATCGCCATGTCATCAAATCCGGTCGCTAACTCTCACACACCAGCAGCTGGGCAACCAGACGCAAGCTATAGGAGCGTTGACCTGCGTTGACATCTACTCTCGACTGGTCATCCAGACGCAACACTCCTCGCAGCTGGTACCAGGCGCAACAACCAAAACGTCGTCGCACCAACTAAACTAAACGCTGTCGTTTTGCCCTCAATACATGAAATAAAGCAGCAGCTGGATACAAACACGCTACCAGCTTTCACTTGACACAACGCATCCAGATTCCACTAAAACGACGGCGTTTGATCTCCCGCGATACAATTACACGCTGCGACTGGTTTTCTCCACCGACCAGCTTTTACCACGAAACCAGCTTTTACCAAAATACCAAAAATACGAAAACTTCCAGAAATGCTCTAAAGGTGGAATCTGACCCGAGAATGAAATCAAAAAATTCAACAGAGATCCCTAAACCGATTAATTCCAACCAAATTAATCTCATACAATTCCAGGTCTCACAAGAGCGTTCGAATATTTCACGATTTACCAGTCCGGTTGATCTCTCGTTCCTTTAGCAGCTTTGTGTAAGTGATTTCTTCTTGTTCTAAGCTTCGATTTAGAGCTGGTTGGTCCTACGTTGTGTATTCGTGACTGTTCTGGACTTCTCAGCCATAGGCAGTAGGCTGAACGAGCTTAGATACTGGCTGATTTGTTAGATGATTTGGCAGATTTGAGCTTCCAGGCAGCTTCGGTTAAGTTTCTTGGTGAGCTAGTTGGGCAGCAGATCTGAGCGGGTTGTTGGAGCGGTGTTCTCGTGTGATCTGCTTAGGTAGTATCTGTGTTGAGGTTTGAGGTATGAATTGAGCTCGGTTTAGCAGCTTTAATATCAGCTTGTAAATATTTACTGCGTGTTTAAGTTACTGTGATTATGTGTTGGACGAGGCTGAATGGTCTTGCTGGTTAAGATGATGATTCTATGTTCTTAATTGCCTATGCATGTGATTTATATTTATTGTTGTGAGCATGATTCTGCTGGGCATTCACGCATAGCATATTGAGGCTATATTCTTTGAGACCTGATATCGCTGAGTCGCGATTTGCCGGTTGAGTCGCAGCTCAGAATCCAATGTCGTCACTGAGTCGTGATAGCCAGCTGAGTCGTTGTGATTTGGATTCTGTTGATTTATTGAGATGATTGCACAACTGAGTCGTTGTGTCCTGCTTACCGATGATTCTTGGTAGCTCTCATGCATTGCACGTTTGAAATATTGAATGTCTGATAGGATTGATTCTTTATTGATGCTTTTCGTACTGAGATTTGACCTCGTTTTATTTTCCCATTTTTGGGCTGCTTTGGTCTGTATTGGCCTCTACAGGATCTTCAGGTATTCCAGCTGGACCGAGTGGAGCGTCGCCTGGTAGATCCCCATTTTGTGTCCCAGTTATATATATATTATGTATTGGGATATTGAGTCAAGGGATACCCTGTGCATATACTGTATTTTGGGGATCTGTATTTGTTATATTACCTGTATGCTGTTGTTTTTGTTGTTCGATTTTTGTGTCAAAATCCATATTTTGAGTATGATTGTATTTTAAGAGTTGATTTTCAGTCCAGGCTCAAACGAAAAATTTTAGCCCATATTTTATTACTGCCATGTAATTATGATTAATTGAGTAATTAATCCATGTTTAAGCACACCGGGCCTGACAATCATTGTCGAGGTTTACAGACAGTGGATTTCCTCTTTTCTCGTTCACTAGATGAGTTCGCTGAGCTAGACTCATCCGATTCTATCTCAGTCCGTTTATTTTATTTTCCTCTTCCCCAACACCTTTTGATCTCTTGTCTTTCCAAACGTCCTCTTGTCATTCTTTATCTTCTTCTTTCAGATGACCTCTTGTAATATTTATTCGGCTTGGTGTAGTTAGTAGCAGATTGTCATGTTCTACCGTAAATAAAACAAGTGATATCATTAGAGTTTGTGTAATGCCAGAAATCCATAAAGACAAAAAGTTAATTTATGTTATTTCGGAGGGGAGTACGGTTTTCAGGAAGATGTCCGGAAGAATAAACCCAAGCACGGTCCTAGCTGTTAAAATGTTTTAAAGAATAGTTTTTCATGATACGGTCCGATTTGATGTTGAAAATATAGTACACTTTTAAAATAGTGAGTAGAACTTTTAAAATATATTATGAAATAAGAAAATATATTTAGTTTCCATATAAGTCCGATTTAATGTTGAAAATATAATAGCACTTTTAAAATAGTGAGTAGCACTTTTAAAATATATTATGAAATAAGAAAATATATTTAGTTTCCCATATAAATACATGTATAGGTACTTTTTAACCAACATTAACTGTTACCTAATAAAAGTGAAATCTTTGAGAGGCGGTGAGTGCTCTAGTAGGCAGGAGACCGACCGAAGCTTTAAGTCCTTTAATGTAATTCCGATTGTGCTTGTGGTGAGTTCCAAGCTGGAGAGATTCCTTTCAACTGTTGTTCATATTTGAGGCAAGTAGATCTCATTCTTTGCTGCATCTGTGAAAGCATATCAAGTTCTACTTCGCATGTTTGTTCCAGTTTTCAAAGTTCAAAAATGGTTCGATGTTCTCAAGTATCGAAATGATTTTTGGATTATAGCTAAGTTAATTGTTCAGTAATGTTTGACAGAAAAGTTTTACGAAATCTTGTGTTTGTTTTTCTTTCAAAACACTGGGATGTACATAAACTGCTTGTGTGCGTGAATTTATGGGTGTTTCTATTGGTTATATCATGCTATATGGCTAAGGACACAGCTGATAAGCTATGCTAGTCTATTTGGAACTCCATTATGATATGATAAGCTATGCTGGTCTAGTTGGAACTCTGTTCTCATCTGATAAGTTGTACTGGTCTATTGGGACTCTGCTATGAGCTGGTAGCTGTTTTGCACAGTTATTCTAATCTGATCCGATCCACTTGTTCTGTCCTGATCCAAACTGCTATACTTTTATACTCTGAGCTGGTCTAAGCTCGCGATCTGATTTCTACTCTGAGATGCCTTAAGCTCGCGATCTGTTTATCATTCTGAGCTGATCTAAGCTCTCGATCGGATTCAGTTTGGGTCCATTCTGGACTGTTTTCTTAAACTAAGTTCAATCTTTCAGATTAATGATTCAGTTCTAATGATTAGCTCTAATCAGTTCTGCTACAACCAGCTGTTACTAAGAAAACAAGTACCATGCTATTGTTTTCCTCAACTTATATTCTGGGCTGATTCCAGGATCCTTCAGTTGAAACTATTTGTCCTCCCAGCGTCTTTTAGAAAAAACATAAGAGAGTTTTTAAAGAAGCGGACCGCATGTGTGCGTGATATGATTTATATCTGAGAAGATTATTTTAAGAAATTTTTAAAGGGAAGTATATTTCAAAGTTTTAGTGACATGTGGAAAAGTTACGAAGGAGGAACTACGGGCGTTTCGATGTCGATCGATGGATCGGGGTGCCCACCAACCATGATTGATATTGGATGTGTGAATGTCGGCCTTCAGGTCAGGTGTCCCGTCCTACCTGGAACCAGTTTAGCTTGATCAAGAAACCATATCAGAAGTTTTCGAGGCACATTTCATAACAGAAAATGATGATTAATGGGTTTCTCTACAACCACAGTATTTGAGAAAGTTATTATTTAGTGACTACTTCCTTTAATTATTGTTCTTTACGCCTGTGCTGTTTGTATTTGCTACCTCCGGATTTTACTTACTGTTCCTTTAGGTTCACTAGTTTTCTTGGGTGCAAGCGAGGCGTTTAGTGGTAACTAGATTGCGCAAGCTGGATCAGATTAGGAGGGTGTTTATCGATGGACCGACGTTTCCACACTGCTTCAGACCACATCCCCTTTTTTATGATTATCTATAGAAAAATTATTCTTTGTGATGGTCCTGTTACAGACTACTTCATATTTATTATCTCCAATCTGAACGAGATCAGTTGTAATACTTGAAAGCTTCAAAAACTTTCTAAATTCCGATCTGATTTACCATCTGCGATCTGAGTTTCTTTCTAAGATTGTAAATCATCTCGAACCATCTGATTACTTCACATCTTAAAAAAACATGTATATCTTCGCACTTTCGCAATTAATTTAATCAATCATCGGGTCGGGTGCCACAGTTTGATTATTTCTTTTGAGTAGTATTATTGTCGAAATTTTAAAAATTAGATTGGTTATTTCTCATGAATTTCCTAAACTTCTTCACGAAGAGGGACATGACATCGTTGCTCAGCTGTTCAACTGACTTTACTGTTGTTGTATTGGAAGATGTGCTTTGGTTGGCTGGGATTGATTCTTCATATTTTGTTCTGGTCTCCAACTCAAATTCATAAGCTTTAAGATCTATGAACAGATCATGAAACTCCAGACTTTTGATATTTTTCACATCCCACTCTCTTGGGAGTGCTCTCATCACTTTCATTTTGACTTCTCTGTTGTTGTACTCCTTCCCAAGTACAACCAACACTATCACGATGTTGCCGAACTTTTGTTAGATTCGATCATCGTTTTTGCATGCTTCATCATTATACTGTTGAACTGGTGACAGTCAGCTTGTTTTCCTTTGTATATTCATTTCATTCACAGAGTTAAGTAAGCTTCTCCTAAAGTTCTTTGGTAGAACTACAAGTTTAAATTTGATTAAATATTTTTTATCAAGTGTTTTATACGGACTATCCTCAGTCGCATTGTTGATGCCGGTCTGTTTATTTTCATCAGCATTCCATTCCACTTGCGAATTTTCAATCATCTGAGGTGCTCCAGAAATGATTGCAACTATTTTATTTTCTTTCAGGATCTCCATTGGACCATTAGTGATGACATACCACATGTCATCATCCTGGATTGCTAAATGATCCCGCGAATTTTTCGGTCGTCCAATTGATAGGATTGAGTGCGTGTTTAGAGTTTTAATTCGGCATTTTGATCTTGTTTAACAACTCAACTTTGGTTTTCAGACTGATCTGATATCTTGATCTACAATATGTGTGAAAACAGTTCAATTTATTAGTGAACTTTAAAAGCAGTGAACGCAAAATCAAGACATGAATGTGTTTCTCAAAGTTCGAAAATAATGCTTCTTTGTCTTCCCTTCTTCTGTTTCCATAAGAACACACTAAAATAATTTAATTGGTATAATATTTTTGTATGAACCCACTTCAGCTCAGTTAACATGTTTTGAGCTGATCTCCTAAACCTAAAACTCAACAGAAACTCTCTTCTAACAGTGTGCAACTACTATTACAAATATTTGGAAGCTTAAAACATTGATCCTGAAAGATCTGGTATGAATTGTTGTAAGTGAGCTATTGTTCTCAAGAATGAAGACAATTTGGTTCTTTCAGTGTTTTCACTTGTTTACAGTTCTATGTCTAGTTTGTTCTTGTTATTTTGATTTTGAATTGTTGACTTTATATATGATTTCCCAAATTTAAGAACTAAGCTTGGTATTCACTTCATTTCTAAACATTGTAGCTTTCCTGAACCAGCACAATGATCATTTATGTTAAAGGGTTATTTCTCATAAAGAACTATTATTTACTGCTTCATGTAACTTTTCCAGAATAGTACTATGCATTAAATGCACTCTATTCCTCTTGAACTTGTATCTATCATAGTACTTTGATCTTCGTTTCTCATCGTAAATGATGTATTCTTAGAATCAAAAGCTTTAATATCTGAGAACTTTCCTGACTCAATGTGAAGATTGTAACTATCTGAGGTCATTAGTGGCTTAATCAGTCCAGATTAGTGATTAACTAATCGAGATTAATCAGCTTAGGGAGCATCAGTTGAGATGGATCAGCTGGGAGTGCAAGCTGAATCGTGTTTGATAGATAATTGTATCCTTGCGGAGTGTGCTGGATACATCTTGAGAGTTTTGCTGTGTGAGCGTAATCTGGGTTCAGCTTAGGGAGGTTCTGGGTGCCCTGAGCTGACAGTTATGATCGCAAGTGTTGTGCCGAGTGTTTTGGTGATTTCAGCTTTGACGAGGATGGTTCTTTACGCGTAAGATGATCAGTGAGTGATCTGGTCTGTAGCTGCGAGCTGTGCCAATAGGCATGTTGTGAGCTGTCCCAAGATTAGGTGCTATGAGTCGAGAGTGTCACGGGCTATTTTGGTTGCCGTAAGAGGGATAGAGCATCCTGAGCTGGTTGCTTGAGTGCGATCTGTCCGGTAGTGGAGTAAGATGTTTTAGTGGTGCTGATCCGTTGCAACCTGATCTGTCTTTTAGTGAGCTGGTAGCGTAGTAGCTCTCAGCTGTTGGTGGTTGAACAGCGATATGTAACCTGGATTCAGTTTGGGAACGTGACTGGTGTCCTGTGCTGAGTGGACAGATCATGAGAGGTCTGAGCTGTTTGTTAAAGCCAGACTGGGTGTAAGCCTTTTGGGTAGAACATATTTGGAGAAGGCTGTTGATTGCTTTCGGGTCAGTGGAGTGCAGATAGGATGATCAAATTAGCTGTAGAGTGCATGATCTGATCTGCTGCTGTGTTCTGAATTTATATGCGTGGCACAGACTGTTTGTGAGGACAGTTTTGAGTGAGAGCAGTTCGTATTCCTCCTGAGCTGGAGTAGTGTGCGAGAGTAGTTTACGTACGAGAGCTGATCTAAGGTGATGCGCGAGAGCTGAGTGTGATTTGTGAGATGAATGTACGCGAGAGCTGAACCGCGTGTGAAAGCTGAACAGAAGGGAACTGTTTTGAATGCGCAAGCTGAAATATTTTCCTGGGCCGAATACAGTCAGGAGGTCTGAGCTGATTTGATACCACTGTAGCCGTAATATGCTGAGAGCATGGTCTGTAGAGCATGAGCTGTTGGATGCGAGAGCTGGGTGTATGTGCATGCTGAGCTGTGCGTAGGGCTGTATACACTGAAGACGCCTGAGCTGAGCTGAAATCACTGTAGCCATGATCTGTTGAGCAGTGAGTATAAATACCCTGTCGTTGACCAACACTTAGTTAATTTAGACCACACTTTCCCCTTATCTTCTTCTGGAAGCTCTCGACATATATTTCCCAAACCCTAGAGGTTATTGTTCACCCGTCCCTATATTTTCCAGATCATCGGAGTTTGACCAGTCATTTTTTAGAGAGATTACCTTGGTTGGAAATCTCTCTTCAAGGGCAACGGTACCAGTTTGGAGCCGAGAGGAGGCCGGACAAAGGAAGTCGCTGAGAAGCGGCGTGGGCCGTGGGCTATGATTTCCGGCCGAGTTGAGCTTTGATTCAGGTAACCATGTTCTGCTGGTGTTAGTTTCTGTTCTCAGCGTTTACCTTGGAGCGGGTAGTGCTCTGTCGTTAGTTGTAGCATCTGGCCATGTTGTGAAGCTTCATGTGAGACCCGAAAGCTGATGAGAATAATTGAGTAATTAATCGGGTTTTATTGAGATCAGCTTTGCGTTGATGAGCTTGGATAAGCTATCGGGTTTTGTTTTAGCCCTTAGAACAGTTCTGGAGAGTTGGAGTTTGGCGCGGAATCTGTTCAGTAGTTAGCGTGGGTCATCGCTTGGTGCTAGCGTTCAGCAGTGGTGACGTCAGCAGTTGTTGCTGAATGGTTGTATTCAGCGGTCGTAGCGAGATCTGTTGTCGCTGAGCAGTAGAGAGCACGCTAGCGTGTTTCAGCAGTGAGTAGTTCTACGTCGTCGTTTGGATTAGTTGGAATGAAAGCGTTTTGGGGTTAGAGAAGAAGACTCAGCTGTGAGTTGCGTTAGCTACAGCTGTGTGAGAGATCTATTGTAGCGTTGCTAACAGATGTTGGTTAGTATTCAGCAGTGAGTAGCGGGTGACGTGTCCAGTTGCGACAGTAGTTCTCTGCGACGTAGTTTGAGTTAGTAGAGCTCTGTTTTGGCGTAGAGCGAGATCTGTTGCAAGATCTGTTTTGTAAGCGGGAATATCGGTTGCGATAGATTAAGTGTGGTGGATACTGTTTCTTCAGCTGTGAGCAGCTTTGTCTTATATTAGAGGACTTGGTCTTCGAATTGAGTATCCAGTTTCCATACTTAGAATATTTTCCCGATTGCCAAATCTTGTCGCGATACCCTAGCTACTGTTCACCGAACCTTATCTTCTTCGATTGCCGACGGTAGACAGCTCCGACGAGAGCGAGAGTGGTAGCGTTGGACTTCTCTTGCTGTGACGTTTCGTTTGTATATCATTTTCGAACGTTTGCTTGAAGATGGTGAGGTGTGCGAAGACATCTCCCTTGTGTAGTCTGTTAGCATAAGCGTCGGATTTCGCTCCTAGATTTTTGGGTAAGTTCAGATCCTTTCTTTAAGCTTGTTAGAGCTTTCTGTGGTGTTTGATGAGGTAGGATAGCGCTGGTCGAGTTGTAGCTCCCAGCTATTGCTTTTCTGTGCTTTGGTCTTTGAGTAGTTGCTTGTGTTGCCGTTGAGCAGGTGGTGGATCTACGTCATTGTGGCAATCTGCTTGTAGTAATTGTTGCACAAAGATTAGAGGTACGGATGTGAGCTTGTTTACAGCTTAGGATTTGAGCATGGATTATATGCCTGCTGTGTATGCTCTGTGCTATTATTACTTGTGACTGTGTTATAATATCAGCTGTTGCATTTGCATACACGCATATTCCTGTTGAGCTCTGTTTTGCTAGCTGTGCCTGTTCTGTTGAATTGAGAGTTCCAGGATGCTATGTTCAAGGACGAGCGGGTAGTTCCCGTATACCTTGGAGGCTGAGCGGGTAACTCTCGTACCTCATTCTCCCTGCTGGGATTGTTATATTCTATGAGCGGAGTGGGTAGCTCCCACATCTCATGAGTGAGCAACAGCAGGTGGAGTTGTTTGTAGGCACCTGGTACGGTGTATTGGAGACGAGTGGGTAGCTCCCATATGCTCAGTACACCATCACGTGGCCACTACTGATTGTTCCTTTGATCAGATCTTGCTGTTGAGCTGTTGTTGCGATCCTTTGGCTCCATGCTTTCGGTTGTAGCCTTGATCCCTTGCATAGCATTTGCATATTTATCTGTTGCTTTTCCTTATGCTGTTTATGCTGATCTCCGTACTGGGGTTTGATCCCGATGTCCTCTGGGGCTTGTGTGTTGTTGCCTGTATGTGTTTTCAGGTTTCCCATGTTTCTCTGGTGGTCGTGGCTTTGACCCAGCTGGAGGTGCCCCAGGAGGTGGATAGAGTGTCCCAGTTAACGTATAACATATATGTAGTAGTACTGTCAGCCGGGGGATGCCCTGTGCTTGTGTGGGATTGTGTATTTGTAGTACTGGTATTTGTATTTGTTTAAATGTTGTACTCTTGTACTGAGTGATTGTAAGATACTGGGATTACTTTGAGTATTGTGTATTTTAAATTATAAGTTTTAAACCGTCAGGCCTAAAGCGAAAACTTTTAAGCCACTTTTTGTATGCTTCCGCTATGTTTGCGTGGTTTAACTCTGTGTAGAGCACGAGGCCTGACACTTCAGCCGAGAGCTGTGTGAGATTTTGAGCTTGAGTTGAGCAGATTTCTTAAATTTTGTGTAGATGTGTGACTTGGCTGAGAGCTGCTGGCCCTGAGTTAGTGGTCGAGAGTCTTCTGGACAACATGCGTGTAATCTATCCTAGCCGCGAGCCTTAAGCTGAGGTTTTGGTAAGATTTTCACAAGGTATGAATTGAGCTTGTATTTACAGCTTGGGATAAGCATGTGAGCGTAGGGGCTGTAGGCTGAGCTGCCGTAGCCTTGTCGTGTATATCTTGTGCTGAGTTTGTGCTATGCATGTTGTGTCTGTGCTGGCTGTGAGCTGAGTCTGCTTAGCCGTACATTATGTGATGATTACTGATCTGTTATTGTTCCGTAAGTAATATGCGTGTGTTGAGTAGTATGCTGTTGTTTTGTGGCTGCGAGCGGAATCGCTCAGCCTAGTATCGAATGGTAGAGCCTGAGTTGTGCGGTTTTATACCTGCGTTGTGATTTATACAGCTGTTTGATTATGCTGTTCTTTGATATATTGCATACTTCTTATATTTCTATTGGCATTGCATACATGCATTCATATTGAGCCTGAATTACTTGAGATCGAATGAATCCCTAAATCTGGGATTGTCCGACTGAGTCTGTCGTGCCGTAAGATTTAATGAATCCCTGAGTCTGGGATTGGCCGATTGAGTCTGTCGTGCCAGGGAATCCAACGATTTCACTACTTGTAATTGCCAGCTGCTTCTGCTGAGTTTGGGTTCCGATAATTTATCGAGATATTGATTTTGAAGACGGAGGTCGCTGTGCCTTGATTACCGGTGATTCTTGATAGCCCTCATGCATGACACGACATGATATGTTTCATGATGTATTTGATAGCTGTATGATTATTGCTCTTCGTACTGAGGTTTGACCTTATTTGTTTTTCCTTGGGGATGCTGTGGCTGTGTGTTTGGCCATGGCAGGCTTTTTCAGGTAGATCAGCTGGACTGAGAGATGAGTCAGCTAGTGGAGCATCAGGCGTTGAGTTCCCAGTTATATACATATATATTATGTATCGAGTCATTACCAGGGGATGCCCTGTGTATTTGTTGTTGGTTCGATTGGAGTTGCATGTATATATCTATATGTTGTGGTTTTCTGCTGGATTTTGAGTTAAAGTCTATGTTTTGAGTATGTGATTATTTTGAAGTGATGATTTTCAGTCATGCTAAAAAACAAATTTTAACCACTTTTAAGCTTTCGTGTTTTGTGTGCTTAATCTCTGATTTAGAGCACCGGGCCTGACTGTTGGTCCCATTATTCAGGGTACCAGATCACAAAAGAGCTCTGATTCCAAATATTGGGATCTAAAATGGGGGAGTCCGTGAGTTCTCACACAACTCACTTAGGCTCTCACACAGCCTAAGACATCGAACTCTTAAGTTACGTGCAATTTTAAAATTTTTGAAAGAGACAAAAGCTGCACGCATCTTGGAACCGGATTGTATGGGTGTACTGCCAACTGCTCTGAAAGCTGGTCTGACACACATGCAATCTGGTAAGTTGAAACTTGAGCTGCAATAGCTCAGTGTTCTTGAACTTAAGTGCACCGAGATACAGATTGAGTAATGATATAAAATCATGCGGAAATAACTCAAGATGAACTCTTATAATCGAAAGCTCATTAACGGTTTTGTTTAACGCAGTTGTTAAATATGCAATGCGTATGAATGTAAATGCAGAAAGCTGTAAAATGATAAGCTGCAATTTGTTTATGGAAGTTCAGAGCTGAATCTCCTACGTCTCCCCTTCTTCCGCAATCGGGAAGGATCCACTAGAAGACTTTAGGACAGCGGCCCTCGCTGCAACCCGATCATATGACCAACAGCCGCAAGAATTCTTAGCCACCACTGCACACTATCCCTCAAGCTGCGTGTATCTAACTTCACTTATTTCACACCTCAGTGAGAAAGGCTACATACACTTATTTAACGTCTCAGTGCGAAAGACGTAGACTTGTTTAACGTCTCTGCCAAAAGACTACAATGGAGAGTTTCAGATTTGATTCACTCAATTTTCTGTTTCGCTCAACTCTCGAATATATGAGTGAATCGTGTGTGAGATATAGTGTACGCTCAATCTCTCAAAGAAAATCTCACACACTGGGAAGTGCTCCAAATTGAGCTGGTTTCACCAATGTCTTCCCAGAGCTTGTGTTTTGCGTTCTTCTGTTTTACATTTTGGATTTGCACAACACTTCGCTCTTCTCGCGCTCTGTTATTTTTTTCCGCGCTTGCTCTCTCTGTTTTTTGCTTGTGCTCTCCTCTTGTTATTTATAGCCTGACGTGGAGATTAATCCTTTGGACACAAAGTTGTAGCCGTTGAAAGTCTTCTGACACTGTTGTACTTTGCGTCCTTTGTCTTTTAATGCGTTGCAGGATTTTCTTCACTTTAAGCACGTGAACACTGTACTTGAGAAGACAATACAAGCAAATCAATTTGAATACTGAAAAGTATTCTTCATATAGTCTTGTATTCAAATCGCTTTGCTCGAATATTTTATAGAATCTGTCATGTTATCCGAACAGGTTTGACCTTAAACCAGTTTACCAGCTTATCTCCATTCTGCTTTGTGTTGAGCTGGTCTTTACTTCGAGCTGTTCAAAGCTCTCTTCTTTTCTTCTTATCTGCTCTTGAATTGTTCTTATAATTTGCTCTTGTCATCTGCTCTTATTATGTTCTTTCCTGCTCTTGAGTTGCTTCGAGCCAGCTTGTTCATTACACTTAGTAGGTCACCTCACTGAGCTGGTTTCTCAGCTGATTTCCTTCCCAGCTGGTTGCTTCTTTCACTACAGTAGCGTTCTGCTTTACAATCATAAGCTTTCAGCTGCTGAGATTCCTGATCAGGTTTTCTCTTTCCTGATCTGGTTTACCAGCTCGGCTCTATACTGTTAGAGTAGATGCCCAACTAGCCAACTTGTGGCGTGTGGGTTTATAGACTCTTGTATATGACAGTCTTTATATATGATATTCGCATTTATTTATGCATTCTTTATCTTCATTATGTTTATATAGTGTTAACAATTGTGTTGGATAAAGACCTAGAATGCACCATAGTGTATGTTAGATGTGATAGTGGGTATGACGGCTATCATGAAACACATCTAATAGTCACTATGTATTCTGAATACGTTCCTAGTCGATTGGACCGTCAAAATGAGGATAAGGCCTGATAGTGGGTATGACGGCTATCATGAAACACATCTAATAGTCACCGTGTATTCTGAATTAGTTCCTAGTCGATTGGGCCGTCAAAATGAGGATAAGGCCGCCCAAGCTTGAGACTAGTATCTGCGATTCGAAGTACCATGTTTCATTGG
>KV012039.1:326563-344757 GCA_001598015.1 Dorcoceras hygrometricum | reverse complement strand
AATGAATGTGAAAACTGCGTTCCTTAATGGAAACATTAAGGAAGAGATCTATATGACGCAGCCTGAGGGTTTCACATCTGTGGGAAGTGAGCTAAGGTATGACAAAATTCAGAGATCGATCTACGGTCTCAAACAAGCATCACGAAGTTGGAACCTGAGATTCGATGAAACAATTAAGGAATTTGGTTTCATCAAGAATCCTGAGGAGACATGTGTATATAAGAAGGTAGTTAAAAGCGCTGTGACATTCCTTGTACTTTACGTTGATGACATTCTACTCATTGGGAATGATGTAGGAATGCTGCAGTCAACTAAAGTCTGGTTGTCTAGTAGATTTTCGATGAAGGACATGGGTGAAGAATCCTATATTCTTGGAATACAGATCTATCGGGATAGATCTAAACGGATGCTCGGACTCACCCAAGCCACCTACATCGATACCATAATTAAGAGGTTCTCTATGGAAGAGTCCAAGAGAGGACACCTACCTATGTGCCACGGGGTCACTCTATCTAAGTCTATGTGTCCGAAGACTCATGAGGAGATAGAGAGTATGACACATATGCCATATGCTTCGGCAATAGGTAGTATTATGTATGGCATGATCTCCAATAGACCGGATGTCGCATATGCTCTGAGTGTCACGAGCCGCTACCAGGCCAACCATGGCCAATTACATTGGAAGGCTGTGAAGGATATTCGTAAGTACTTGTGAAGGACTAAGAATATGTTCATGGTCTATGGGGGTGGTGAACTGAAACTGGAAGGCTACACTGATTCTAGCTTCCAGTGTGACGTGGATGATTCGAAGTCAACCTCTGGATTTGTATTCATGCTCAATGGTGGTGCTGTCTCTTGGAAGAGTTTTAAGCAAGACACCATCACGGATTCAACCACTGAGGCTGAGTACATCGCAGCATCAGCTGCTGCTAAGGAGGCGGTTTGGATAAGGAATTTCGTCCAAGACTTGGGCGTCATTCCTAATGGAGTTGGTCCAGTCCCGGTGTTCTGCGACAACACGGGTGCCGTTGCGCAAGCAAAGGAGCCTAGGTCTCACCAAAGATCCAAACATATACTGAGGAAATACCACATAATCCGGGATATTGTGGCTAGAGGTGACATAGCAGTTGAGAGAGTCGCCTCTGCGGACAACGTTGCTGATCCACTTACGAAGCCCTTGCCAGGACCGTTGTATGAAAAACATCGCGAAACAATGGGACTACGTCTGATGAGTAGTTGGCTTTAGGGCAAGTGGGAGATTGTTAGAGTAGATGCCCAACTAGCCAACTTGTGGCGTGTGGGTTTATAGACTCTTGTATATGACAGTCTTTATATATGATATTCGCATTTATTTATGGCATTCTTTATCTTCATTATGTTTATATAGTGTTAACAATTGTGTTGGATAAAGACCTAGAATGCACCATAGTGTATGTTAGATGTGATAGTGGGTATGACGGCTATCATGAAACACATCTAATAGTCACTGTGTATTCTGAATTAGTTCCTAGTCGATTGGGCCGTCAAAATGAGGATAAGGCCGCCCGAGCTTGAGACTAGTATCTGCGATGCGGAGTACCATGTTTCATTGGTAGGGAACATTGTGATGTTCTGAGCATGCAGATAGATAGTGACCTGGTGATCTATCGAACTACCCTCGTTCGGACTTTTCAAGTGGTTACCATTTGTCGAGTGGAAAAGTCCGAGGTCTTGGTTGTACTGATTAGTCCTCGACTCGAAACGTCATTGAGACTCTACATGATAGGCGTCTCACTTTGACCCGTTTTTCGACTCACTTGGGGTCATTAGGCGGCAAGATTGGGTGAGACCCCGATGCATGTAGGAGTCGATGCTTCGTTGTCGAGGATTCACCGCTCGCTTACATGCATGGATATCCTATGCTATCTGAGGGGATAATAGTATATAAATCTCTGGCCAGAGTACTAGAAGTGTTTTAAGTAAATGGGTTTACCTAGTTACACTTGCGATGTCACTATTCGATCTCCAAGATGTATGCATAGCTATCGGATCTCTAACGACTCTCGATTTACCAATGGTCGTTGATCTGATCGGGATATATGGATTGAAAGGACCGTACTGTACGCTAACCACGACCAACTGGTTCTTGCAGGCACTATCAGTGATACCTAGGGGATCATGGCGCGATGTTTCTAGGCGCTTTACCATGATCCGTTGGACAAGTCCGAAATTGTGATTTCGGAGCCACAATGGTTGTGGGCCCACGGCTAGCTGTATCCCTGAACCATTGAGGGTCACACAAGTACTGGATTCAAGATTCCCGCACGAAAACTGAGCTCAATTTGTTGAGCATAGGAGGAGGATTTTTGGAAGTTCGACTTCCTAAAAGTCAATAGGGGTCAAATCGTGATTTTCCGCTGTTGAGGGGCAAAACGGTCATTTTGCACTGGGGTTCTGAAAAATGGTTTTTCAGATCATAATATTCAATTTTGGAAACTGATTCGATCGGTCCGATCTGATCGGCGATCGGAGTTGTAACGAAGTTGCAGTGATGGATATCGTCATTTGGACCCGGGCCCGTTGGGCCGGTCCAAGTTCATTACTAGTCTTATTAAAGGAGACTTAGGGCTTCATTATGAAATAACTCAATCACATCATTACTAACCCTAGACCTAAAGCTCTCGGCCGCCCCTCCTCTCCCAAAGTCGCTGCCGCCGGCCACCACCGCCGCTGTCGCCGCCCCTCGCTGGAATTTGTTCCGGCCAACTTTTCGAGGAGTTTCCGTCCGTGCTGATCTCGTCAGGCCTTCTAATGCAGGCTGACGAAGGAATCTTGCTTCCGGTCGTGGACCTGATTAGACGTAATCTACCGCCGCCTACCGTGAAGTGCCGGTTTCCTCGTGAAACTGGTCGAAGCCAGGCGCCTAGACGCCAACAAGGTAACAATCAAAGAACCCCCTATGAATGGTTTGTTGAATTGTTTCATTGTATTGAACGTTTTCCGGTGCTAATTTTAAACTTCCGCTGCACCGTCGGGAGACGGGATCCGGATCCGCCACGGTTCCCCAACATATACTTCTCGTCAAGAGCCACTATGTGCTTGCTTGTTCTCTCGGTCCATTCAGACACCACATCCAAACCATCAGCAAGCACATCTTTTTTTCACTGGTTGATTGAGCCAGTTCTCCAAGGATACTTTAAACCTTGTCCTCGTGGAACTACAATCCAGCACCATTGATTGTATCTTTTTATTTGGGATACAATAATCAGTTCTGATCCAGTCTACCCAAGGACTAAGATCCCTATGATGAACTGATCATAGTTGTGCCTAGTGATCCGAACTGAACTTGATCACTGCGCTTGTCTATGCGTCGGCACTTGAACACTGCAATTGTACGCTGCACTTGATATGTGCTTGTTCTGCTCTTCACTGAACCTTTCTGCGCCTGAACTCTGACTATTCTTGTATCAAGCTGGTAGACCAGCTTGATGTTCCTTGCTCCCTTTACATCAGTACTGTATCAGCTCGGGCGTCCCCTCACTGTTCCAGCGTAGACATCTTAAACTGTTCCAGCTTGGGCGTCCCCTTACTGTTCCAGTCTGGATGTCTCCCTGTCTCCTTAATCAAGTTCACTACACATCGCACGTAAAACGTTAGTAGAATAATAACAAATTTTGTGTGATCAATTCTTAGATCTGATCTGTATAAATATATCCAACAATCTCCCCCTTTTTGATTTACAAAAAATCAGAATAAACATATGCACGTATGTTTAATCTTGAAAATATTTCTCCCCCTTTTTGTGGGAATCAAAAATGGCTTGAAATCTTGTCTCTCCCTAAATATTTAAAACAAAACTCCCCCTTAACAGAGCACGTGGTTATTTTTATTTTGAAAATAAAACCTTTTTTGAGGGGAGACATTTTGTGAAAACGAGTGCATGAGATGAGATTTTGAGACTGAAACAAAATCTGTGTCGCTGAAAAAAAAATCTCATCTATCCAGATTAAAGGATAAATGATGATTGAATTTACAGAATCTCTTCCGCTTCTCCCGAACACTGTTATAGGCGCTATTCTTTCAGCGCAACTAGCGTAATAGGTCTTGGCGTCCACAGATCTTGCGCAATCTATCAGCTCGACAGAAGAGATGTTGCCGCTCTTTCCTTTCGAGAAATTGCTCTGCTATTCAAAAATCATTACTCCCCCTATCTGTATAGAGTGATTTTAAAAAAACCTTTTGTAGCACAGGCAAGCTTTCGGAGAAAAACAATCAGAGCACACAAAGTTTTAAAACCGTTTGAAAATTATTGAAGAAAAAATGCACTGTTCAATAACAACCTGCTCTGATACCATTTGTTGGTCCCATTATTCGGGGTACCAGATCACAGAAGAGCTCTGATTCCAAATGTTGGGATCTAAAATGGGGGTGTCCGTGAGTTCTCACACAACTCACTTAGGCTCTCATACAGCCTAAGACATCTAACCCTTAAATTACGTGCAATTTTAAAATTTTTGAAAGAGAAAAAAGCAGCACGCAACTTGGAACCGGATTGTATGGGTGTACTGCCAACTCTACAAGCTGGTCCGATACACATGCGATCTGGTAAGTTGAATCTTGAGCTGCAATAGCTCAGTGTTCTTGAACTTAAGTGCACCGAGATACAGATTGAGTAATGAGATAAAATCATGCGGAAATATTTCAAACTGAACTCTTAAATCGAAAGCTCATTAACTGTTTGTTTAACGTAGTTGTTAAATATGCATGCGTATGAATCTAAATGCAGAAAGCTGTAAAACGATACGCTACAATTTGTTTATGTAGGTTTGGAGCTGAATCTCCTATGTCTCCCCTTCTTCCGTAATCGGGAAGGATCCACTAGAAGACTTTGATTACAACGGCCCCCGCTGCAACCCGATCCTACGACCAACAGCCGCAAGAACTCCTAGCCACCACTGCACATCAGCCCACAAGCTGAGTGTGTCTAACTTCACTTCTTTCACGCCCCAGTGAGAAAGGCTACATACACGTATTTAACGTCTCAGCGCGAAAGACAACATAGACTTGTTTAACGTCTCTGTCCAAAGGACTACAATGGAGAGTTTCATATTTGATTCACTCAGTTTTTTGTCTCAGCGCGAAAGACAACATAGACTTGTTTAACGTCTCTGTCCAAAGACTACAATGGAGAGTTTCATATTTGATTCACTCAGTTTTTTGTTTCGATCAAATCTCGAATATATGAGTGAATCGTGTGTGAGATTACAGTGTATGCTCATTCTCTCAAGATAAAATCTCACACACTGGGAAGTACTCCTAATCGAGCTGGTTTCACCAATGTCTTACCAGAGCTTGTGTTGTGCGTTCTTCTGTTTTACATTTTGGATTTGCAAAACACTTCGTTCTTCTCGCGCTCTGCTCTTTTTTGTCCGCGCTTGCTCTCTATCTTTTTGCTTGTACTTTACTCTTGTTATTTGTAGCCTGACGCGAAGATTAATCTGTTGGACACAAAGTTGTAGCCGTTGAAAGTATTCTGACACTGTTGTACTTTGCATCCTTTGTCTTTTATTGCGTTGCAGGCTTTTCTTCACTTTAAGTACGTGAGCACTGTACTTGAGAAGACAATACAAGCAAATAGATATGAATACTGAAAAGCATCTTCATATAGTCTTGTATTTAAATCGCTTTGCTCGTATATTTTATGGAATCTGTCATGCTATCCGAACTGGTTTGACCTTAACCAGTTTACCAGCTTATCTCCGTTCTGGTTTTTGCTGAGCTGGTCTTTACTTAGAGCTGTTCAAAGCTCTCTTCTTGTCTTCTTATCTGCTCTTGAATTGCTCTTCTAATTGCTCTTGTTCTGTTCTATCCTGCTCTTGAGCTTCTTCGAGCCGGCTTGTTCATTACACTTAGCAGGTCGCCTCACTGAGCTGGTTTTCTTCCCAGTTGGTTGCTTCTTTCACTACAGCATCCTTCTGCTTTCCCATCATAAGCTTGCAGCTGCTGAGATTCCTGATCAGGTTTTCTCTTCCCTTGAACCTAAAATCTAGAAATTCTTTTTTTTTTAAATAAAAAGCGGAACAAACATTCTTTAGAAAAATAAACCTCAACCATTAAAAATCATTCCTCATTATCGTTTTAACATAAATAAGTAAATATCTCCAAACTTTTAAATCATTCATACTGGCTTGAAATCAGAGTAAGTAAAAGTTGTGGAAAACTGAATATGTCTCATAGCATAACATAAAGACATCTGAGTGGTCACGGGGTAGCAGCTGCAGCGGACGCTCAGAGGTCCTTACCGTCAGTAGGAATAAATTCATCTGCAGAATCACCTGCACTATTTAAACCTAGTGAGCCTAAAGGTCCAGCATGTCAGGCCGGGTGCACAAAACAGAGATTAAACACGCAATTACAAATGCGGAATCATTAAATAGTGGCTAAAATTTTTCGCTTTGGCCTGACTTAGAAAACATAATTTCAAAATACACTTAATACTCAAAATATTGGTTTTACAACAACCAAAAGCTCACACAACAGCTACAATTACAGCAAGTATCAGCATACAAACCAACAGAAACCAAATCTGTTTACAACAGTAGCACGGGGCATTCCCTAACAACAACACCAATATATATAGATATATATATATATATATATCTGTGACACTCTATTCAACCTCTGGGGATATCACCAGCTGACTCACCTCAACGGCCAGCTGAATAACCTGGAAAACCTTAATGGCACATAACAAACCAAACAGCCCCAAAGGGATGTGGTCAAACCCCAGTACGGAGAGCAACATAAAACAGTAGGTAGATAGAACAAGTTATAAATAATATGCGATGCATGAGAACAGGAGGGTCAAGAAATCTCAAAGGAACTGTACACATATGGACATCAGAGATAGGAGGGGTCATCGAACGTGTGAGAGAATGGGAATTACCCAGCCGCTCGATCACACACGGTACCAGACACAATACAGAACAGGGATGGCCGCAACTCATGTGAGAGAATGGGAGCTACCCAGCCGCTCAATCACACGTAGCACCAGCACAAGATAGAACAGAAAGGCCATAGTACATGTGAGATAATGGGAGCTACCCAGCCGCTCAATCACACTCATCCTGTCAACACGGGTCAGCTCAATAGCGAAAGACAACAAATCATATGTTCTCATAGCAGGCTGCTAGAATAGGATGGCAAGGAACAGAGCGTAACAACATGACATGCGTGTATGCATAAGAACAGCTTGCAAGATAACACGTAACATATCAGATTCAAGCAATAGCATAGAACCAACAGCATACACACTGCTCAACATAACAGCACATACTCATTTATACACAAGCCTATCTCAAAGTTGTAAATATAAGCTCACATCCGTACCTTAGCTTCTGTGCTACAATTACCAAAACAAGAGTCCGAACAACTCAGATCTGAAACCTGCTTAGCAAAATACGATAATCAGCTTAGGGACAGTAAGCACGGAAATATCGAACTGGAAGCCATAGCTCAACCCAGTTCTATCCTATCCCTTAAACACGATATCTATCTCTAAATGAAGCGTAAGGGGGGATCTAACACTTACTCGAAAGCACTACCTGAAAGGAAGACCCGATCGGCCGAAATATGAACCAATAGCACATTGTAGCTCCTTCGCGTCCCCTCTTCTAGCCCGCCAAAACCTTCGAAAAAGGTATAGAAAGAAGCGTCTTGGAAAGAGGAACTCAATGCTACCAATCTTGCTCCAAGCTACGTTGTCTACCGTCGGGAATCGGAGGAAATAGGTTACGTGAACAGTAGCTAGGGTTCTAAGACGGGCTGGGATGTCGAGCTCTCGAGAGGAAATATTTCTAAGTGTTGGAAAGAATGGCGTGCACATGAATATATATATAACTTAAATCTCCCGCGATCTGGTGAATAGTAGCCACCGACAGCTCGGGGTCCAAACTGGTACACATCATCCAGTTCGTGTTACCAGAATAGATCACACGTCTGGTCAGCTATCCCAAAACAGATCGCAACGCACGCAATAGCTCACAGCTATAAAACAGATTACGCCTTGACCAGCTCAAGCTTACCATCCAGCTGGCGTCACCTAAACGACGTCGCACCGCATCCCAGCTCGGGAAAACCAGATCACGCACAAGAAGACCAGCTTGCATACTTCCAGCTCTCACCTGAACCGTGCCGGTCTACACTAAAACCACAAACCGGGCCGGTCCGCACAGTACTACCAGATTGCACCCCTCTAAGCTGGTTTCTCCAAACGACGTCGCTTCGCTACCCGCTCAGGATACCCTGCATAGAGTGCCCAGAATATCTTGCGACAACAATTTAAAAGCATCCAACCATCCAGCTCGAACCGTTCTACGAACACTAAGCCAGAACTGATTCACACATAGACCAGCTCACAATTGGAAGACTTGCTCAGCGTTCTACGACACGTAACAGCTCAGAGCTGTTCCATCCACACAGACCAGCTTGCGCTACCTAAAGCATACCAGCTCAGGGCTGGCCCATCCTAGATCAGCTCACACCTGATCCGGTCTATGCTAATAACTCGATTAATTATCCAAATTAATTATTAACCATCCAGACCTCTTGTAACGCCTAGAAATTCCTGAATACGTAGAAGCAAGTGCATGACTAGGGGGAAAATCATTTTAGATAATTACATGCCATTTTATATGATTTATTTATGATTTTTATGTTGCATGGTATGCATGTCATGTTTTCCGTCTGTTTGAGTTACGGATGCACGGACGAGACTAGGGACGACCGAGATGAAAATTATTTGAGATTTTTAGATCTTAGATTTTTAAGAATAAATTTGTTATTTTTAAGCAGCAAGTTTCCAAAAATTGGGGTTTTTATAACTATTTTTTAGGGGAACCCGTTTTTCGTCTATACGGGTTGTTTTATTGAACTTTAATGTATTTTAAAATTGGGGAGGCCTTTAATTACGAAAATTGGAGATTTTAAAGCAATTTTTAAAGTTTTAATTAATATTTCAACTTAGTGGAGGATAAGCTTGTAAAATTCCCTTGTATTCTCTTAATACATGAGGGGTCATTTTTGTCACCCTCATTCTTTCAAACACAAAATTTTTGCAAAACCTAGCCTCCATTCCACTCCTTACAGCCGTCCCCTCCTTCCTCAAGCAACCCCATCGAAAATTCAAGTTTTTGGTGATTCCCAGGCAGCCTAGTCCCGATCTCGCGTCCTACACGTCGGTAACTCGCAGATCTTCCCTTTATCCAAGCCAGGCATGTAATATCGATTCTTTTTCTCACCATATACACCATTGTAAACTATTGTTAATGTTCAATGCATGATTTGAATGTGATTTATTTAGATCTATGCACAATTGTTTGAGATACATGCATGACTCACGATTTTCATTATGTTTTGATCCTTGCATTGTTCGGCAAAGGGCTGTTCAAAGGGGCTTGGAGGTGGTTCATAGGGGTCATAGGAGGTCTCATGGTGGTCCATAGATGTGTAGGAGAGGGCTAAACCAGGGCTGGATCGAGGATGGTGGTGAGGTCGCACGGCGTGCGAGCCGTGTGCGAGCAGCCCCCTTCCTCGCGTTCGTGCGTGCACCATGGTTCATGGTTGGGGCCGTGGCCTGGTCAGTTGGGACCGGCTGGACCTGGGGGTCGTCCAGCCGACGGGGCTCCGGCCATGGTGTCCGGAGCGAGGAGGACGAACGGCCGGAAGTTGGTGTGTCTCATGGGGGGCGGGGGCGGCTTGCTTGAGAGTGGGTTTGGTTTCTTGGGCCGGCCGGTTCAATTGGACCGGTTTTGTCAGGCCCGTGCTACTAAACAAAGATTATAGCACAATTAAGCATATAATCACGGAAGCGTAAAATCGGGCTTAAAAATTTTTCGAAATCATTTGGGCCTGAACTCAAAATCATCATTCAAAATATTCATAATCAAAATACGAGTTGACTCAAACTCATATAAAACAGGTAACATCCAATCTCAATTCAAATACAGATCCCCGATACAATAAAACACGGGGCATTCCCCGGTTCAATACATATCATAGAATAAACTGGGACTCAAGGAAACGGGGATCAACCAGCTTGCACTCCACTCGGTCCAGCTTGGTTACCTGAAGATCCTGCAAATGGGTAACACAGACCCCAAACAACACAAAAGCAGGAAAAGAAATACGAGGTCAAGCCTCAGTACGAAGAGCTATCAAAACAGTTAATCATGCAACATGCTATAATCAATGCTATGAAATGCATGAGGGCTATCAAGGATCGGATAGCTAGACCAGTGTATACCCGCACTGGCAAATCATCTCAATCAGCCTCTATACCCGCACAGTGTATCAACCGGGGAAATCATCGGTCCGTAATCTTCAGAGCCCGTCAGCCCATCACAGATCGGTGGTAGACACTCGAATCCGGTAGTCACCACTCCGATGATAGCGTTGGACTTTTCAGGCACGACACATCTGTCGGCCAGTCACAACGTGGCTTTCAATCAGGTCATCAATCAATCTTTCAGGCTCAATATGTATGCATGTATTCCAATCAATAATCAATTCACAATGCATACAATATCAACACGTGAATGCAGAACATAAAACTCAATCAATTCAACAAACTGATTCACGTAATTTCATATCATCAAATCAGCAGATTTCATAACATCAATTACAGCCATGTCCACGCTCAAAGCTGTTAAATCCGCTCAATTCGTACCTTTCTGCCTCAAACTACCTTAACAGATGCAAACAGAGCACGACAATCCCCAAATGGCGCAATTCAGATCTCTCCTGGCTTCCTCAACCACGGCAGAACTCTTCCTGGAAGCTGAAATCTGCTAAAGCATCGCATAATTCAAATCAATTCCATTCCAGGTCTGAACTTCTAAATATCCTACCCACGGCTTTGAATTCAAACAGGTTCTACAAGTCTACGCAGGTATGAACAACAAGGGCAAAGCTCAAAACCGAGAAGAACTCTTACCCAGAAGTTCGAAATTAGCGGGAGAACAACCGAACCAGATTTCTCAGAAATCTTCGAACGAACAGCAACTTTGCATTTCCTCTCCAACAGCGATTCAGTCCTCCTAACTGGTATCAATCGAAAGAGGAACTCTCAAGGAACCTAGCGCCACCTATTTCATCCAACACAGAGGCTAAAATCGACAAAGATCTAAGGACGAAATGTTTGGGTGAACAGTAGCTAAAACGAGGGTTTGAAGAATATCGGGGAAAAATAGAGTAATATCAGTGTCTCAAATATTCTAAGTGTTATCCAACACTTATATTTAAATTCCTCAATTCAATAGCTACTGAACGAGATAATTCCCGACTAAAATAGATTCCTGCATCAAAACATAGCGCCAAACAGATCTCTCGAAGCAGCGTTCAATTCAACATATTCTAGCGCTTACGTTAAACGCCTGCGCGCTACACTAAACGACGTCGCACACATGAAGTCTGAAGTGCACCAGCGTTACATACATCAGATCCCTCCGCTCGCACAAGCCAAAACACGCTAAGCGCTAAAACACGACGCACCGACTTAAAGAAACGACGTCGCACCGTGGAAGGCAGATCTCTCTCAAATGAACAACGCTAGCAGCAGTCAACTCCACCATGTTGACCAACATGTGGCACCCTCTCACGCCTACACATTAACGCTACCAAATTTCATCTTCCCACGAGACATCTGAACTGCGAAACGATGACGTAGAGCTTCTAGCGCCAATCGCTACCATCAGATCTCTCTCTCCCTGGCAGATCTCTCACTCCACCAGACATCACCAAAACGACATCGTTTCACCAAAAGTTCGCGGTAACTCTCACAAACACTCGGGAACATCAGATTTCACCCTAAACGACAAGATTGCATTTCTAAACGCTAGGGAATCAGATTTCTATCTAAAGTTCACCAAATCAACTCCAAATCTCGTGCAGATTCCACCCAATAACTCCGAACTAAAATCTGAACAACTCTCACGAGAGATCTGAAATTCTCAAATCAGATTTCACCAAAAATCTCAAATCTGAAATCTAAAAATTCGAAAATTCTAAATTTGAATTTCTCAATCCTCACATTCTCCCCACCTTAAGAGATTTCGTCCTCGAAATCAAAGGCAAACTCAGGGAAGAAAAATAATCAAAGCATTCAAATCAACACAACATCTCAACAAGCTCAAATCAAAGCTTAGAAATTACCTGGAATTTACACTATCAGTGCTCAAACAGATGAGGCCAATCTTGTCTCATCTTCTCCTCAACCTCCCAGGTAGCTTCTTCTCGGCCATGCTTACTCCATTGGACCATCACCAACGGAATTATCTTGTTCCTTAGCTGCTTCTCCTTCCGGTCCAGAATCTGCACTGGATATTCGACATAGCTCAAGGCAGAATCCAGCTCAACTTCGTCGGTTCTCAAAACATGGGACGGATCTGGCTCATATTTTCTCAATATTGACACATGGAAAACATCATGTATAGCTGCTAATTCGTCAGGCAGTCTCAATCTATAAGCCAACTGTCCAATCCGCTCAACGATCTCAAAGGGACCAACGAATCTAGTAGCTAATTTGCCTTTAAATCTGAATCGCATCACACTCTTGAAAGGAGAAACTTTGAGAAATACTCGATCGCCAACCTCAAATTCCAAAGGTCTGCGTCTTCTATTAGCATAGCTAGAGAAACGGTCCTGAGCAGCTTTCATTCTACTCCGAATCAAATCAATCTGATCTTTCATATGCTGCAGAAATTCAGTGGTAGAAAGCTGTTTCTCACCAACTTCTTCCCAACAGATTGGAGATCTGCATTTTCGACCATACAACGCCTCAAATGGAGCCATCCCGATAGTCACCTGGTAGCTGTTGTTATAAGAAAATTCAACCAAGGACAAAGAATCCTGCCAGCCACCACTGAAATCCATCACAACTGCACGCAGCATATCCTCTAATGTCTGAATGGTCCGCTCAGACTGACCATCTGTCTGTGGGTGATAGGCTGTACTCATAGCCAATCTCGAACCCATCGCTGCTTGCAGACTCTTCCAAAAACAAGAAGTGAACCTTGGATCTCTATCAGACACTATCGAAACAGGAACTCCATGCAATCTAACCACATGTTCGATGTACAGTTTCGCCATTTTCTTAATCGAACACCTCACATCATAGGGAATGAAATGGGCTGACTTCGAAGTCTATCAATCACCACCCAAATCGCATCACATCCCCTACTCGATCGAGGTAGATGAGTCACGAAATCCATGGCTATGTGCTCCCAATTCCATTGGGGCACCTCCAAACTCTGTAGCAATCCACCAGGTCTCATTCTCTCAGCCTTGACCTGCTACCAATTCAGACACCTAGCAACAAAACCAGAGATGTCGCTCTTCATGCCTTACCACCAGTAGTGAGAATTCAAGGTATGGTACATCTTCCTCTCGCCCGGATGCACACTGTACCGACTACAATGCGCTTCGTTCAGAATGGTCTCCTTCAAATCAATCAGGTTTGGAACCACTAATCTTCCTCGAAATCTCAAACATCCATCAGAAGCAACAGAAAAATCATCATACTGACCACTTCGGGCTTTAATCTTCAACTCATGGACATATGGATCAGTCCTCTGTGCCTCTCTGATGTTATTCACAATCTGAGGTTCTACCTGAATCGAAGAAACCATGAAGTACTGATCGCCCGGTTGAAAACACCAACCAGATGTACTCAACTGCTCGTAGACCTTCGAAACACTAAAAAACGAAAGCATCGCAGGCTGGGTCTTCCTACTCAAAGCATCTGCTACTGAGTGCATCCGCCCAGGCTGACACAGTTAAAGTCTTTGAGCAATTCCATCCATCGTCGTTGCCTCATATTCAGATCAGACTGTGTGAAGATATATTTCAAGCTCTTGTGGTCGGTGTACACCACAAATTCTTCACCATACAGATAATGCCGCCAAATCTTCAAGGCAAACACTATCACAGCCAACTCCAAATCATGAACAGGGTACCTCGTCTCGTGAGGCTTCAACTGTCGAGACGCATAGGCGATCACGTACCCGTTCTGCTCAGAACACATTCCAAACCATTGAGAGAAGCATCGGAGCACACAACGAATCCTTCGGATCCAGACGATAGAGCCAATACAGGAGCAGTAGTCAACTTCTCCTTCAACGTCTGAATACTGTACTCGCATTCATCAGTCCAAACGAACTTCCTATCCTTTTGAGTCAATTGAGTCAGAGGCTTGGCTATCGAAGAGAACTTCGCAATAAAACGCCTGTAATAGCCAGCCAATCCCAAGAAGCTACGGATCTCGGAAACGTTCCTAGGTCTCTCCCAGTTGAGAACTACTTCGACCTTACTTGGATCCACCGAAATCCCTTGCGCCGAAATCACATGACCCTCAAAGATAATTCGATCAAGCCAAATTCACACTTGTTGAACTTGGCGTACAACTGCGAATCTCTCAATCTCTGTAACACCAATCTGAGATGCTCCTTATGCTCTCTCATGCTCCTCGAATACACTAGGATGTCATCTATTAAGACGATAACGAACCGATCGATATACTCGCTGAAGACGCGATTCATCAAATCTATGAAAACAGTTGGGGCATTCGTCAACCCAAACGGCATCACAAGAAACTCATAATGCCCATATCTCGTCCGGAAAGCTGTCTTCGCCACGTCAGCATCTCTAATCTGCAACTGGTGATAACCAGAGTTCAAATCAATCTTCGAGTATACGATCGATCCTTGCAACTGATCGAACAAGTCATCAATCCTCGGCAAAGGATACTTGTTCTTCACCATCGCCTTATTCAACTGTCGGAACTCCACGCACATCCTCATAGACCCATCCTTCTTCTTCACAAAAAGAATCGGAGCTCCCCAAGGCGACATACTCGGTCTGATGAAGCCCTTCTCCAAGAGATCTCTCAACTGATCCTTCAGCTCTTTCAACTCTGCTGACGCCAACCAATACGGAGCTCTAGAGATCGGGGTGGTACCGGGCACCAATTCAATGCTGAAGTCGATCTCACGTCTTGGAGGAAATCCATGAATCTCATCCGGGAATAAATCGGGAAACTCTCGAACGGTCGAAATGTCGCTCAACTCTAATCGCTGCTCTTGGGAAACGTCAAGCGCATATTATCCAGAGATAGCAGGCTAAACATCTCCATGGCGGACACCAGTGGAATCTTCGAGCGTGAATCAGCATCGTAGAACTCCCACTTCTCACCCGAGTCAGGGCGAAATCTCATCACACCATGAAAACAGTCAACAGTAGCCTTATAGCTAGACAATACGTTCATTCCCAAGATGCAATCAAAATCCACCAGTGGAATCTTCGAGCGTGAATCAGCATCGTAGAACTCCCACTTCTCACCCGAGTCAGGGCGAAATCTCATCACACCATGAAAACAGTCAACAGTAGCCTTATAGCTAGACAATACGTTCATTCCCAAGATGCAATCAAAATCTCTAATTCCCAAAACAAACAGATTGGACACCAAAACATGCTCATCAAATCGAAGCACACAATCCAACACCACTTCACGGGACCACAGACTCACACCAGCAGGGGTAGACACGGAAACAACATCACACAATGGGGAAGAACTCAACCCATGTTCACAAACAAACAACTCAGAAATGAAAGAGTGTGATGCCCCAGTGTCAAATAAAACTCTTGTAGGAAAATCAAAAATAGAGCATGTACCTACGATCACAATGGCAGGCGTCTCCTCAGCCTGCTCTCTCGTCAAAGCGTATGCCTGAGCCTGCTGTGGAATCTGGAACTAAGGTCTCGAAGGTGCTCCAAACCTAGAAGCTCACGGGGTTGGAATCCAGATCATTGGGTAGGGGCAGGAAACTGAGATCTCTGAGAAGAACCACCAGCTGATCCCTGCTGCGAAGGAACTGAAGACTGACCCCGCAACAAAGGACATACTCTCTGAAAATGTCCGGGCTGTCCACAGTTATGGCAAAACCCCTGAACTACACGACACTGCGAAGTCGGATGCCTTCCTCCGCACTGTCCACAAGAAATGCCACCAGAACTACTGCCAGAACCAGAACTCATAGAACCAGAGGAACTCGAATTTGCCTTCTTCTTGAACTGTTTCCCTCGAGGTTGAAACCTCTGGCGATTCGACTGCTGCTGCGACCCTTGAGGAGAATAGAAAGATTGTGACGCATCCTGAACAGGCTGATGGGTGCGTCCAGTAGTCGGCTACGTCGGAGCATCCTCCTCCAACAGACTCTCCTCAATATCCACTGCTCGGTTCACTGCATCAATATAGGTCGCAGGTGAACCAGACAAAACCATCCGATACAGATCAGGCCTCAAGTCCTTCATAAATTTGTTCCTCTTCGTCCTCTCCTAGTTGGCTACGTGTGGCACATAAACCAAAAGTGCAGAAAACTGTCGGGCATACTCAGCCACTCGCATGTTACCTTGCTTAAAGTTGTCGAACTCTCGCTCGCGACTATTATAGAAGGACTCCAAGGTATACTCCTATCGAAATGCCTCACAGAAGCTCTCCCAAGTGATCACAGCCCCACTATCACGAAAAATACGAGAAGTACCTCTCCACCAGCGCTGTGCGTTGTCTCTCAGCTGCAACACCTCCAGCTTCAGTCTCTTCTCGGGAGCGTATTCCAGAGTATCGAAAACTCCTCCATCTGAACTAACCAAGCCTCAGCCATCGCACCACCCTCAGCTGCAGAAACGTCGGAGGTTCGTCCGCTGAAACCTAGCTAAAACCACTCCATCTCACCTATCTGTCTAGTAACGTTCTCAACCTGATGAACATCATCATCACTACCTGCCCTAGACTCCTCCTCGGTACTTCTAGTCGTCCTACCTCTTTCTCTCCTCGGCGGCATCTAAACAAGTCTAGAGGTAAGATCTCACATCAGATATATCACATAGACAGATAAAAGATCACATAAATCATAGAGTCAATCAAAATCAAATCAAAACTCTGTGCCTAGACTCGAGTGTGATCAAAGGAAATCGAGCTTATCCCAGTTTAAGCTCTGATACCAAAAATGTCAGGCTTCGAGCTACTAAACAGAGATTATAGCACAATTAAGCACATAATCACGGAAGAGTAAAATCGGGCTTAAAAATTTTTCGAAATCATTTAGGCCTGAACTCAAAATCATCATTCAAAATATTCATAATCAAAATACGAGTTGACTCAAACTCATATAAAACAGGTAAATCCAATCTCAATTCAAATACAGATCCCCGATACAATAAAACACGGGGCATTCCCCGGTTCAATACATATCATAAAATAAACTGGGACTCAAGGAAACGGGGATCGACCAGCTGGCACTCCACTCGGTCCAGCTTGGTTACCTGAAGATCCTGCAAATGGGTAACACAGACCCAAACAACACAAAAGCAGGAAAACAAATACGAGGTCAAGCCTCAGTACGAAGAGCTATCAAAACAGCTAATCATGCAACATGCTATAATCGATGCCATGAAATGCATGAGGGCTATCAAGGATCGGATAGCTAGACCAGTGTATCAACTGGAAAATCATCATAAAATCAGCCTCTGTACCCGCACGGTGTATCAACCGGGGAAATCATCGGTCCGTGATCTTCAGAGCCCATCAGCCCATCACAGCTCGGTGAGCGCCAAACAGATCTCTCGAAGCAGCGTTCAATTCAACAGATTCTTTACGTTACGTTAAATGCCTGCGTGCTAGACTAAATGACGTTGCACGCATGAAGTCTGAAGTGCACCAGCATTACTCAGATCCCTCCCCTCCGCTCGCACAAGCCAAAACACGCTAAGCGCTAAACGACGACGCACCAACTTAAAGAAACAACGTCGCACCGCAGAAGGCAGATCTCTCTCAAATGAACAACGCTAGCAGCAGTCAACTCCACCATGTTGACCAACATGTGGCACCCTCTCACGCCTACGCATTAACCCTACCAGATTTCATCTTCCCACGAGACATCTGAACTGCGAAACGACGACGTAGAGCTTCTAGCGCCAATCGCTACCATCAGATCTCTCTCTCCCTGGAAGATCTCTCACTCCACCAGACATCACCAAAACGACATCGTTTCACCAAAAGTTCGCGGTAACTCTCACAAACACTCGGGAACATCAGATTTCACCCTAAACGACAGCGTTTCACTTCTAAACGCTAGGGAATCAGATTTCTATCTAAAGTTCAC
>KV012039.1:308240-325515 GCA_001598015.1 Dorcoceras hygrometricum | reverse complement strand
CAGGAAAAGAAATACGAGGTCAAGCCTCAGTACGAAGAGCTATCAAAACAGCTAATCATGCAACATGCTATAATCAATGCTATGAAATGCATGAGGGCTATCAAGGATCGGATAGCTAGACCAGTGTATCAACTGTCAAATCATCTCAATCAACCTCTATACCCGCACGGTGTATCAACCGAGAAAATCATCGGTCCGTGATCTTAAGAGCCTGTCAGCCCATCAAAACATAGCGCCAAACAGATCTCTCGAAGCAGCGTTCAATTCAACAGATTCTTTACGTTACGTTAAATGCCTGCGTGCTAGACTAAATGACGTTGCACGCATGAAGTCTGAAGTGCACCAGCATTACATACATCAGATCCCTCCGCTCGCACAAGCCAAAACACGCTAAGCGCTAAACGACGACGCACCAACTTAAAGAAACAACGTCGCACCGCAGAAGGCAGATCTCTCTCAAATGAACAACGCTAGCAGCAGTCAACTCCACCATGTTGACCAACATGTGGCACCCTCTCACGCCTACGCATTAACCCTACCAGATTTCATCTTCCCACGAGACATCTGAACTGCGAAACGACGACGTAGAGCTTCTAGCGCCAATCGCTACCATCAGATCTCTCTCTCCCTGGAAGATCTCTCACTCCACCAGACATCACCAAAACGACATCGTTTCACCAAAAGTTCGCGGTAACTCTCACAAACACTCGGGAACATCAGATTTCACCCTAAACGACAGCGTTTCACTTCTAAACGCTAGGGAATCAGATTTCTATCTAAAGTTCACTAAATCAACTCCAAATCTCGTGCAAATTCCACCCGATAACTCCAAACTAAAATATGAACAACTCTCACGAGAGATCTAAAATTCTCAAATCAGATTTCACCAAAAATCTCAAATCCGAAATCTAAAAAATTCGAAAATTCTAAATTTGAATTTCTCAATCCTCACATTCTTGATGGATTCGGTTGGACTGGATCGATTATTCGAGTGTCGAGTCAAAATGTTTGGAGTATTTTGGGAATTTTAAATGTTAATTTTATGTTATGGGCCAAGTCTTGTATTAGGCCAAGTTCAATTTTTTTAAGTTAAGTCTAGGTTCTTTTGGGCTTAAAAGTAGTGGACCAGGCTCCTGATCCAGTCCTGACCGGATTATGAAATGTAGAAGCCCGTGAATGTATATTTGATTATATATGTAGTATTCTATGTATGTTAATGTTTTTAAAGGAAAGAATTAAATATATATTTACGGGCTAAGCTTTTACATTGCATGATTTTAAGAAATGCACGCATCATGAGACTTTATAAAACGTTTAAGGCATGTTCTTTTCTTTAGAAAAACCCGAGGGATTGAAGTAACTTGTGGCCAAATTTAATGATGGGAGCTAGCCGGGTAGCTGGGCCCGGGGATCCCCTGTTTTATTGTATTACGAGCTTATGGATCCATGTGATCACGACATGGTGAGGGGCATAGGAGGTGCTTGGGATCTCGAGGTAAGGTCAGGTGAACCGCACCGCCACGTACGTTGGTTCTTTCGACTGATCAGTCATACGCCCACTCATATTTCACAGATACGACTCATACGTTTTTATGTTACGTTACGACATGCCTTATGTATGCTATATGATTATGATACGTTATGATATGTTACGAACCATGCTTTACGACCATGCATGCATGCATGATTTAACGTATTTTATATCACATATGTGTTTGCATGTGATTTTATTATATGTACTTTGTTATTTGAAAGATAGGGCATGCTGAGCCTCTAGGCTCACTAGGTTTAAATGATTCAGGTGATGACCATGTGGATTTTAACCCGACTGGCGGTTAGGACCTTCGAGCGCCTGTTGCAGCAGTACCTCATGACCACTATGATGTCTTTATTCACGTTATGATACACTTTTCAGACATTTTATTTACATGTTCCGTTTCCGCAACACTTTCATACTCTGATTTTTAAACAGCATTGGTGATTTGAAGTTTAAGATATTCATTTATTTATGTTTTAAAGGATGTTGAGAAATATTTTAAACGGAACGAGCCATACTTTTTAGTTATTTATTCCGCACATGATTTAAAAAAATTTCTAGAGTACGGTTCGTTTCAGTTGGTATCATAGCGGTGGTTCTGGTGGGGTACTAGCCTGCTGGGCGGAGCTCGGAAGTCGTACTACCAGTCTGTAAGTTTAAGATTTTTATTATTCATGTTTGTGTTCGCATGCTGCATGTTTTATTCCTGCATGAGTTTTGGCCTTAGAATTTTAATAGTTAGACGCTTAGTCATGCACTTAGATTTACGTGATAAGGTTTTGGTGTATCAGTATGCCTCCAAGACGCGACAGAAGCCATCAGGATGATTCTACGCCTCCTCCTCCCCCACATCCTCAGTTTACACCTTACGAGAGGATAGTGTGGATATGCTAGCCAGGATACCAGGATTTTGGAGAGACAGTCAGAGCGACCCGGGAAGTCGTACGAGGAGGATGTGGCTGAGCAGTTCCGCAAGCAGGGACCCAAGGAGTTTGCCGGGACTACAGATACACTAGTTTCTGAGTAAAGCACTGCTAGGAAACTCTATGCTCTAGGTGCTAAGAAGAACCGTTTTATCTTCTAGGACTTGCCTTGAGAACTTAGACGATAGGACTAGCGAACTTAGAAATATCTTAGGCATCTAAACTGCTTTTTGGAAATCTAGTTTGCCCGTAAACGCGTACCTGTGTGATGTTTCTGTTTTAGGTGAGATTCGTGTGCTTGGTGTCACTAACCTCGCCTTGCTAGACTCAGGGGCGATCCACTCGTTTATTTCGAGTGCGTTCACATAGAGGATGGTGTTAGTAGTAGATTGCCCAACTAGCCAACTTGTGGCGTGTGGGGTTTTCATTGACTCTTGTACAAACGATCTTTATATATGGAAAACTCCTCCATCTGAACTAACCAAGCCTCAGCCATCGCACCACCCTCAGCTGCAGAAAACGTCGGAGGGTTCGTCCGCTGAAACCTAGCTAAAACCAACTCCATCTCACCTATCTGTCTAGTAACGTTCTCAACCTGATGAACATCATCATCACTACCTGCCCTAGACTCCTCCTCGGTACTTCTAGTCGTCCTACCTCTTTCTCTCCTCGGCGGCATCTAAACAAGTCTAGAGGTAAGATCTCACATCAGATATATCACATAGACAGATAAAAGATCACATAAATCATAGAGTCAATCAAAATCAAATCAAAACTCTGTGCCTAGACTCGAGTGTGATCAAAGGAAATCGAGCTTATCCCAGTTTAAGCTCTGATACCAAAAATGTCAGGCTTCGAGCTACTAAACAGAGATTATAGCACAATTAAGCACATAATCACGGAAGAGTAAAATCGGGCTTAAAAATTTTTCGAAATCATTTAGGCCTGAACTCAAAATCATCATTCAAAATATTCATAATCAAAATACGAGTTGACTCAAACTCATATAAAACAGGTAAATCCAATCTCAATTCAAATACAGATCCCCGATACAATAAAACACGGGGCATTCCCCGGTTCAATACATATCATAAAATAAACTGGGACTCAAGGAAACGGGGATCGACCAGCTGGCACTCCACTCGGTCCAGCTTGGTTACCTGAAGATCCTGCAAATGGGTAACACAGACCCCAAACAACACAAAAGCAGGAAAAGAAATACGAGGTCAAGCCTCAGTACGAAGAGCTATCAAAACAGCTAATCATGCAACATGCTATAATCAATGCTATGAAATGCATGAGGGCTATCAAGGATCGGATAGCTAGACCAGTGTATCAACTGTCAAATCATCTCAATCAACCTCTATACCCGCACGGTGTATCAACCGAGAAAATCATCGGTCCGTGATCTTAAGAGCCTGTCAGCCCATCAAAACATAGCGCCAAACAGATCTCTCGAAGCAGCGTTCAATTCAACAGATTCTAGCGCTTACGTTAAATGCCTGCGTGCTAGACTAAATGACGTTGCACGCATGAAGTCTGAAGTGCACCAGCATTACATACATCAGATCCCTCCGCTCGCACAAGCCAAAACACGCTAAGCGCTAAACGACGACGCACCAACTTAAAGAAACAACGTCGCACCGCAGAAGGCAGATCTCTCTCAAATGAACAACGCTAGCAGCAGTCAACTCCACCATGTTGACCAACATGTGGCACCCTCTCACGCCTACGCATTAACCCTACCAGATTTCATCTTCCCACGAGACATCTGAACTGCGAAACGACGACGTAGAGCTTCTAGCGCCAATCGCTACCATCAGATCTCTCTCTCCCTGGAAGATCTCTCACTCCACCAGACATCACCAAAACGACATCGTTTCACCAAAAGTTCGCGGTAACTCTCACAAACACTCGGGAACATCAGATTTCACCCTAAACGACAGCGTTTCACTTCTAAACGCTAGGGAATCAGATTTCTATCTAAAGTTCACTAAATCAACCCAAATCTCGCACAGATTTCACCCGATAATCCCGAACTAAAATCTGAACAACTCTCACGAGAGATCTGAAATTCTCAAATCAGATTTCACCAAAAATCTCAAAATCTGAAATCTGAAAATTCAAAAATTCTAAATTCGAATTTCTCAATCCTCACATTCTCCCAATTTATATTTCTTAACCTTTGGTTTTCTCTCAAAAGAGTTCTTACTGGTGTTTTTTTATAAGTCAGATCAGGTGCAAGCAGGATAGGTTTGTATTGTTAGCACATACGAAGGGGTTCGAAATATACTTTTTGAGAGCTGATATATGGAAGACATTGTGAACTTTTGATAACTGGGGTGGCAATGCTAATCGATAAGATAATGTCCCTATCTTTCCAGAACTTTTATGGACTGATATATCTGGGACTTAGCTTACCTTTTCTTCCAAATCTCATTACACCCTTCATGGGCGATACTTTTAGAAACACATGATCACCTACTTCAAAAATCAGCTCGCGGCGATGGCTATCAGCATAGCTCTTTTGCCTACTTTGTACCGTCTTCATTCGATCATGTATTCTTCTGATGGAATTATGCAGTCTGTTCTACTTTGACTCTGTTGAAGGGCAAAACGGTCATTTTTTGCTATTTAGGGTTAGATGATCTGAAAAATTGTTTTTCACATCATAACATTCAGTTTTGGAAACTGAGTCGATCGGTCCGATCTGATCGGCGATCGGAGTTACGATGAAGTCGCAGCGATTTATATCGTCATTCGGACCCGGGCCCGTTGGACCGGCCCAAGTCCAACATTAAGTCTATATATGATTAGACTTAATTGACTTCATACAATAACATTAATCATAATATAACCCTAGACACGAAACCCTAATCACCGCCGCCTCCCTCTCTTCTCCAAGCCGTCGCCGCCGCCCGCCGCCGATCGTCGCCGGAAATTTGTTCCGGCCAGTTCGACGTGGAGAATCCGATCGTGCTGATCTCGTCAGGACTTCTAGTGCAGTCTGACGAAGGAGTCTCGGATCTGGTCGTGGACCGAGATTGACGTAACTACCGCAATCAACCGAGAAGCGCCGGGTTCTTGAAACACCGGTTGGAGCCAGGCACAAGTGCCAGCGAGGTAACACGTCTTAAACACCCTATGTATGTTGATACAATGTAGAATTGTTCTTCGTATTGATCGCATCCCGGTCATTTTTTATTGTTCTTCCGCTGCCTGCCGGGGTGCGGATCCGGATCCCCAACAGATGGGGATTATTCCGGAGAGCTTTGGAGTAGCTCTCTCCATGACGGTTCCGTCAGGAGAGGAGTTGACAATGACCAGCGTTGTGCAGGGATTGACGATGATGTTCAAGGATCATACGGTAAGAGCAGATCTGGTCATTTTGCCGATGTCAGGATTCTACCTCATCCTGGGTATGGATTGGTTGATGGAGTTTGGAGCGGTGATCGATTTCCAGTGGAGGTCAGTGACTATCAGGCCGCCAGGACAGGAGACCCTCTTATTTGAGGCAGCGAGGAGATCGCGGAAGCCCATATTCATTTCGTTTCTACAGGCCAGGAAGCTAGTTGAGCTCGGAGGTCAGGCATTCTTGGCCAGTGTTACCGCTTCAGGAGATGCAGCAGGCCCTTCACTGTCTGATGTGGAGGTAGTCAGGGATTTTGCAGATGTATTCCCTGATGATGTTGTGGGAGTTCCACCGAAGAGAGAGGTGGAGTTTTTGATCGAGCTGATGCCAGGTACAGTACCTATCTCTAAGGCACCGTATCGTTTGGCTCCTATCTAGATGAAGGAGCTGAAGGAACAGATCCAGAAGTTGCTCGACAAGGGGTTCATACTCCCTAGATTTTCTCCATGGGGCGCGCCAGTTTTGTTTGTGAAGAAGAAGGAAGACAGCATGAGATTGTGTATTGACTACCGAGAGCTGAACAGAGTTACAGTGAAGAATAAGTACCCACTCCCAAGGATAGATGATTTATTTGATTAGTTGCAGGGAGCTTCGGTGTTCTCGAAGATTGATTTGAGGTCTGGCTATCATCAGTTGAGAGTTAGAGAGGAGGACGTATCCAAGACTGCATTTCGGACATGTTACGGCCACTATGAGTTCTTGGTGATGCCGTTTGGCTTGACGAATGCCCCAGTGATTTTCATGGATCTGATGAACAGGGTATTCAGACAGTACATAGACCAGTTCATCATTGTTTTCATCGACGACATCCTGTTCTATTCGAGGAGCTTGGAGGATCATAGACAGCACTTGCAGACAGCTTTGCAGACGTTGAGGGAGCACCGATTGTATGCCAAGTTTAGCAAGTGCGAGTTTTGTCTTGAGCAGGTGGAATTCTTGGGGCATATTGTGTCGAGAGATGGGATTTCACCCATCAACGGTGGAGGTAGTGTAGAACTGGGGGGATTCCGAGTAATGCAGCATAGATTCGTGGTTTCTTGGAATTAGAAAGCTACTACCGCAAGTTTATCAAGGGATTCTCTTCGATTTCAGTGCCCTTGACAGCCCTGACCAAGAAGAATGCGAAGTATGTGTGGAGTCCTGAGTGTCAGAGGAGCTTCGATCAGCTGAAGGAGGCCCTCACTTCAGCGCCAGTGTTAGCGATGGCGGTGGATCATGAGGAGTTTGTAGTGTATACGGATGCTTCCCTGAGAGTGTTAGGTGCAGTTCTGATGCAGCGAGGCAAGGTTATCACTTATGCGTCGAGGCAGTTGAAGAGTTATGAACAGAACTATCCGACACATGATCTGGAGCTTGCAGCAGTAGTGTTCACATTTAAGATTTGGAGACACTACTTGTACGGCGAGAAGTGTCAGATTTTCACCGACCACAAGAGCCTCAAGTACTTCTTCACCCAGAAGGAGCTGAACATGAGGCAGCGCAGATGGCTAGAGTTGGTGAAGGGTTATGACTGTGACATTAGCTACCATCCGGGTAAAGCTAATGTGGTGGCCGACGCTTTGAGCCGAAAGACTGTAGTAGTGGCATGTTTGTCAATTGAGAGACCACTACAGGCTGAGATACAGAGGTTTGGACTGGAGTTCTATTCAGGTGGTTGTGCATCGAGTTTGGCAGCTCTCACAGTTCAACCGACTCTTCGAGAGCGGATTAGGGACGGGCAGGCCTCTGATGAGCAGTTGCAGCAGTGGAGACAGCGAGATGAGGCAAGATGCTGAGGCTTGTACAAATTTGAGGACGGGATTGTCCGTTTCAGAGGTCGCATGTGGGTGCCGAGTACTGGGCAGCTGAGACATGAGATCTTAGCAGAGGCCCATGCATTGACGTACTCCATCCACCCAGGGAGTACAAAGATGTACAGAGATTTGCAGACGCTGTATTGGTGGCCGGGGATGAAGAAGGATATTGGGAGATTTGTATCTGAGTGCTTGACCTGTCAGCAGGTCAAGGCAGAGCACCAGCGACCGGCAGGGTTGTTGCAGCCACTCCCTATTCCCAAGTGAAAGTGGGAGGACATTACGATGGATTTTGTGGTCAGATTACCCAGGAGCCCCTGAGGATTCATAGCGATATGGGTGATTGTGGACAGACTCACCAAGTCAGCGCATTTCTTACTGGTGAAGACTACTTTCACCCTGACGCAGTACGCAGAGCTTTACATCAGAGAGGTTGTCAGGCTGTATGTCATATCAGTCTCTATTGTGTCTGACAGAGACACCAGATTTACATCTGCGTTTTGGAGGAGTTTACATGCCGCCTTGGGGACTAGGTTGTCGTTCAGCGCAGCGTTTCACCCATAGACAGATGTTCAGTCGGAGAGAGTCATCCAAATTCTGGAGGATTTGCTTGTGTGACAGATTTCCAGGTTACATGGGACTCGAGATTGTCTCTGGTAGAGTTCATGTACAACAACAGCTTTCAGGCATCGATTGAGATGGCTCCGTAAGAGGCTCTGTATGGAAGGAGATGTCGATCTCCCGTGCACTGAGACGAGGTTGGAGAGAGAGTGTTGACTTGACCGAAGTTAGTGCAGTAAGATAACGGAGATTGTGACGAGGATTCGGGATCGGATGAGGACAGCCCAGAGTTGTCAGAAGAGTTATGCCAATCAGAGACGACGAGATCTGGAGTTAGCTGTTGGAGATCATGTGTTTGTGAGGATATCGCCCATGAAGGGCGTGATGCACTTTGGCCGGAGGGGAAAGCTCAGTCCGAGGTGACTTGACCGAAGTTAGTGCAGTAAGATAACGGAGATTGTGACGAGGATTCGGGATCGGATGAGGACAGCCCAGAGTTGTCAGAAGAGTTATGCCAATCAGAGACGACGAGATCTGGAGTTAGCTGTTGGAGATCATGTGTTTGTGAGGATATCGCCCATGAAGGGCGTGATGCACTTTGGCCGGAGGGGAAAGCTCAGTCCGAGGTTTATTGGACCATTCGAGATTTTGGAGAGGATTGGTACTCTAGCATATCGAGTAGCGTTACCACACAGTTTGTCAGCGGTCCATAATGTTTTCCACATCTCGATGCTGCGTAAGTATATTCCGAACCCGTCGCATGTGTTGGATTTTGAGCCGCTCCAGTTAGCGCCCGACTTATCATTTAAGGAGCGACCAGTGCAGATTTTAGCTCGAGAGGAGCGCAGGCTTAGAGCGTGGGGTATTCCGATGGTCAAAGTCCGATGGTAGAATCACTCAGAGGATGAGGCTACCTGGGAGACTGAGGTCGATATGCGGACACGCTACCCGGATCTATTTGGTACGTACTTAATTTCGGGGACGAAATTCCTTTAAGAGGGGGAGAGTTGTAATGCCTAGAAATTCCTGAATATGTAGAAATGAGTGCATGACTAGGGGGCGATTTTATGTGATTTATTTATGATTTTTATGTTGCATGGTATGCATGTCATGTTTTCAGTCTGTTTGAGTTACGGATGCGCGGACGAGACTAGGGACGACCGAGATGAAAATTATTTGAGATTTTTAGATCCTTAGATTTTTAAAAATAAATTTATTATTTTTAAGCAGCAAGTTTCGAAAAATTGGGGTTTTTATAATTATTTCTAGGGGAACCCGTTTTTCGTCTATATGTGTTGTTTTATTGAACTTTAATGTATTTTAAAATTGGGGAGGCCTTTAATTACAAATTGGAGATTTTAAAGTAATGTTTAAAGTTTTAATTAATATTTCAACTTAGTGGAGGGTAAGCTTGTAAAATTCCCTTTTATTCTCTTAATTAAACATGAGGGATAATTTTTGTCACTCTCTTAATTAAACATGAGGGATAATTTTTGTCACCCTCACTCTTTCAAACACAAAATATTTGCAAAACATAGCCTCCATTCCACTCCTTAGAGTCGTCCCCTCCTTCCTCAAGCAACCCCATCGAAAAAATTCAAGGTTTTTGGTGATTCCAAGGCGGCCTAGTCCCGATCTCGCGTCCTACACGTCGGTAACTCGCAGATCTTCCATTTCTCCAAGTCAGACATGTAATATCAATTCCATTTCACACCATTTACACCATAGTAACTGTTTTTAATTTTCAATGCATGATTTGAATACGATTTATTTAGATCTATGCACAATTTTTTGAGATACATGCATGACTCACGATTTTCATTATGTTTTAGATTGATCCTTGCATTGTTCGGCCAAGGGCTGTTCAAGGGGGCTTCGAGGTGATTCATAGGGGTCCTAGGAGGTCTCATGGTGGTACATAGATGAGGAGGAGAGGGCTAAACCAGGGCTGGATCTAGGATAGTGGTGAGGCCGCACGGCGTGCGAGCCGTGTGCGAGTAGTCCCCTTCGTCTCGTTCGTGCGTGCACCATGGTTCCCGGCTGGGGCCGTGGCCTGGTCAATTGGGACCGGCTGGACCTGGGGGTGGTCCAGCCAGTGGGGCTCCGGCCATGGTGACCGTAGCGAGGAGTACGAACGGCAGGAAGTTGGCATGCGCATGGGGGGGCGGCTTTCTTGAGAGTTTGGGGTTTGGTTGCTTGGGCCGGCCGGTTCAATTGGAACAGTTTGATGGGTTCGGTTGGAACGGTCGATTATTCGAGTGTCGAGTCAAAATGTTTTAAAGTCTGGTCCAACTTATTTTAATTTTGGACCGGTTATTTTATTCTAAAGTCTAATGTTCAGTTTTATGAATTTGGTCAAATATTTTAAATTGAGTCAAACTTTTAATTTAATTGGACCTAATATATTATTTTAAGTTTTAAAGTCAAAATTGGGGTCTTTGGGATATTATTTAAGTCAAAATTGATCATGGAATTTTATGTTAGTCAAAATTCGTCAGTGGAACTTTAAATAGTCAAAATTAGTCTTTGTAGTTTTTAAGTCAAAATTGGAGTATTTGAGAACTTTAAGGCTACGTTTGGTAGGTATGATGTGATTGATAATTTGAATGATAATTTAAAATTATAAGTGTGATAAATAATATCTGAGATTTGTAGACTTGTGTTTGGTTCGATTTTAAACAGATGGATTAAATCTGGTTCAGTTTAATCTTTTACGAAATTACCCTTCTACTATAAATTTGAGTGCAGCTAGATATCGAGGAGTAAATTTCCTAAATCACGCTTATGTTTGTCCACCATTATACCTTTCCCCCTTTCACCATCCATTGCTCTAGAAACATTGGATTTGGTCTCCCCCTGTTCATCTTCTCCCCTTCCTAGGCAACACCATTTCTCTGGTCACAAACCCAACTAAATTCTGGGACCTTCAATCATCATACGCCAAGTCCACGTCTCTAGGAATCTCCGCAAACTACATCGTCGGGCGTTACATTGTTTACATCTACTCTTTCGATCTCTCCCACAAAATATTTTCCAATGTCCGACCTGATGCTTTCCACCTCGTCGGGCATCCATTCGGCAAAAAGCTCTTCGGCGAACACAATTTAATCTACATGTTTGGTCAACAATACAAGGATTTAAGGCGCCGGATTGCATCCGATTTCACCCCGAAAGCTCTAAAACACAAGGATTTAAGGCGCCAAGATCTGAGTCTTCCCCTTCCAGCAGATTCTGCACGATTCGTGGGTAACAGTTTGTAATTGAGGGTATACCTGTAAACTTTTTCAATCGCTGCATTATGATTCATAATATCACGTAGTGAAGAGGGTTTATTTATCCGACAGATTTTAACTGTGCAAAAAAATAATCAAGGGCCGAAGGATTTAACAAGTGGCGCTAAAAATGAAACAAACAGATGATTATTTTACAGTCCAGCCTAATCAAGGCTACCAAATGTTAAAGGTTAATTTTATGTTATGGGACAAGTCATGTATTAGGCCAAGTTCAATTTTTTAAGTTAAGTCTAGGTTCCTTTGGGCTTAGAAGTAGTGGACCAGGCTCCTGAACCAGTCCTTGATCGGAGTATAAAATGTAGAAGCCCATGAATATATATTTGATTATATATGTAGTATTCTATGTATGTTAATGTTTTTAAAGGAAAGAATTAAATATATATTGATGGGCTAAGCTTTTAAATTGCATGATTTTAAGAAATGCACATGAGACTTTATAAAACGTTTAAGGCATGTTCTTTTTTTTTTTGAGAAAACCCGAGGGATTGAAGTGACTTGTTGCAAAATTTAATGATGGGAGCTAGCCGGGTAGCCGGGCCCGGGGATCCCCTATTTTAATGTATTACGAGCCTATGGATCCATGTGATCACGACATGATGAATTGGCATAGGAGGTGCTTGGGATCCCGAGGTAAGGTCGGGTGAACCGCACCGTCACGTACTTTGGTTCTTTCGACTGATCAGTCATACGCCCGCTGACATTTCACAGATACGACTCATACATTTTTAAGTTACGTTACGACATGCCTTATGTATGCTATATGATTATGATATGATATGTTATGATATGTTACGAACCATGTTTTACGACCATGCATGCATGCATGATTTAACGTACTTTATATCACGTATGTGTTTGCATGTGATTTTATTATATGTACTTTGTTATTTAAAAGATAGGGCATGCTGAGCCTCTAGGCTCATTAGGTTTAAATGGTGCAGTTGATGACCCTATGGATGTTAACCCGACTGGCGGTGAGGACCTCTGAGCGCCTGTTGTAGCAGTATCCCATGACCACTATGATGTCTTTATTCATGTTATGATACACTTTTAAGACATTTTATTTACATGTTCCGTTTCCGCAACACTTTCATACTCTGATTTTTAAACAGCATTGGTGATTTGACGTTTTAAGATATTCATTTATTTATGTTTCAAAGGATGTTGAGAAATCTTTTAAAGGGAACGAGCCATATTTTTTAGTTTATTTATTCCGCACATGATTTTTAAAAAAAATTCTAGAGTACGGTTTGTTTCATCTCACACAGCATGATCTATCTGATAATAACAAAGTACATATAATAAAACCACATGCAAGCACAGACATATCGTAAAATAGCTTTAAAACATGCATGCATGAATGATCACAAATCATGGTTCAAAATCGAGTCGTAACTATACATATTCGTATATCTTTATATAATGATGCATGAACATAACATAACGTAACATAAAAGGACGTATGAGTCGTATACATGAAGTGTGAGCCATTACATTAACGATTGATCAATCATAAGAACCAACGTACGTGGCGATGCGGTTCACCCGACCTTACTGTTAGAGTAGATGCCCAACTAGCCAACTTGTGGCATGTGGGTTTTATAGACTCTTGTACAAACAATCTTTATATATGATATTCGCATTCCTTTATATGGCATTCTTTACTTTCATTATGTGTGTAATGATTTACAAGTACGTTGAGTAAAGACCTAGAATGCACTAAAGCGTATGTTAGATGTGATAGCGGGTATGACGGCTATCATGAAACACATCTAATAGTCGCTGTGTATTCTGAACATGTTCCTAGTCGATTGGGCCGTCAAAATGAGGATAAGGCCACCCGAGTTCGAGACTAGTATCTGCGATGCGAAGTACCATGTTTCATTGGTAGGGAACATTGTGATGTTCTGAGCATGCAGATAGATAGTGACCTGATGATCTATCGAACTACCCTCGTTCGGACTTTCCAAGTGGTTACCATTTGTCGAGTGGATAAGTCCGAGGTCTTGGTTGTACTGATTAGTCCTCACGACTCGAAACGTCATTGAGACTATACATGATAGGCGTCTCACTTTGACCCGTTTGCCGACTCATTTGGGGTCACCAGGCGTCGGGATTGGGTGAGACCCCGATGCATGTAGGAGTCGATGCATCGTTGTCGAGGATTCACCGCTCGCAGACATGCGTGGATATCCTATGCTATCTGAGGGGATAATAGTATATAAATCTCTGACCAGAGTACTAGAAGTGTTTTAGGTAAATGTGTTTACCTAGTTACACTCGCGATGTCACTATTCGATCTCCAAGATGTACGCATAGCTATCCTCATATTATTGGGGACGTTAAGGGGACCGTCCTTCACGACTCAACATTGATGGGTCATCTTGACACGTGATAGTAAACGGCGTCATATTATTGGGTCCTTACTGGACGTGAGGTGAATACATGGGGGTTGCAATCGGAAACTACCTTTTGGGGGTCATGGATGGCTGATATTATTCGGGTCCATGATCGCTTGATTGGGCTCCGTGTACCCACTAAAGAAACCTGTTTTCTCGATTTCATTAGAGGGTGGTGAAATCGTTAAAATAGTGGGAGGGTAATTCATAAAACTAAATGACCATGTTTTATGTCTTAGCTTATATCTTATATAGTTAGTGACGTATGTCCGTTTTTCCTTCAGTATAACTGCATATAAAATGGTTTCGATGAGAAATCCGCTCGCTGCTATACTGGATAGCAACAAGTTCACTGGTCTTAACTACCAAGACTGGCTCCGCAACCTCAATCTTGTTTTGGCTTCGGAGAAACTTCTCTATGCGATAGAGAAGACTGCTCCTAAGTTTGCCCCTGCCGATATCAGCCCTGAGGAGCTGGTAACGCTTAAACAATGGTGGGACGACGAGGTTAAAGCTCGGTGCTATGTGATGGCATCGATGTCCAATGAAATGCAATGGCGTTTTGAGGAGACGAAATATGCTGCTGACATACTTCATCATCTCGAAGGAGCTGTACGGGGAGAACTCTCGACATGAGAGGTTCACGGCTGTCAAGGAGCTGATGACGAGCCGCATTCGCGATTGGACTTCGGTCCGCGAGCATGGGGTTCGCATGATTGGGCTCGTTGAAAAGCTGTCGGGCCTTGATATCGCGCTTCCACACGAGCTGTCGGTGGATATACTTCTCCTCTCGCTACCCGCTGCATTTGACCCCTTTGTGGTCAACTTCAACATGAACAAGCTGGAAGCCACTCTTGAAGAGGTGGTGAACATGCTTGTAGTGTTTGAAGGGACTACAAAGAAGGACAAACCCGTCCTCCTTCTGGGTTCTTCTTCGTCTGCGAAGAAGGGACCCAGACGCAAGAGCAAGAAGCGTTCTGCTCCTGCGAAAGAGGAAAAGTCCGCCAAGAAGCCAAAGGCAAAGGCTTACAAACCAAACAAGCATGAGGATGTTTGCCACCACTGCTACAAGGCTGGGCATTGGAGGAGGAACTGCAAGGAGTACCTCGAGCAGTTGCGAACTGCGAAAGGTATATTCTATATTGAAATAAATATGTCTCTTAACTCGACTTCTTGGGTACTTGATACCGGATGTGGATCTCACATCTGCAATGATTTGCAGGTGATGACAAGAAGCCGACGTCTTAGAGAGGGTGAGACCCACTTGAGGCTTGGCAATGGAGCAAGAGTTGCTGCTATAGCTATAGGAGATGTTTATTTATTTCTGTCTTCTGATTTTAAGCTGTTGTTATGAGACGTTTTATTTGTTCCTGAATTAATTAAAAACATTATTTCTATTCCTATGCTTGATAGAGATGGATATTCTTGTATGTTTGCTAATTCGATTTGCAATATTTACAAGAATGAATGTTTAATTGGAATTGGGGAACGCGAAAACGATCTATACACCTTAAAGTTAAAAGACGTTCCAACTCGTGATGTCGAAACACACACAACAACGATTAAACGGAAACACGATAACTTAAACCCAGCACAACTTTGGCACGCTAGGCTAGGTCACATTTCCCTAAGCAGGATGAACAAGTTGAGTCGCTATTTTCAAGTCAATTAGAATATTGTTAGCCATAGCCGCATGGTACGCTATGAGATATGGCAAATGGATGTGAAAACTGCGTTCCTTAATGGAAACATTAAGGAAGAGATCTATATGACGCAGCCTGAGGGTTTCACATCTGTTGGAAGCGAGCATAAGGTATGCAAGCTTCAGAGATCGATCTACGGTCTCAAACAAGCATCGCGAAGTTGGAACCTGAGATTCGATGAAACAATTAAGTAATTTGGTTTCATCAAGAATCCCGAGGAGCCGTGTGTCTATCAGAAGGTAGTTAAAAGTGCTGTGACGTTTCTCGTACTTTATGTTGATGATATTCTACTCATTGGGAATGATGTAGGAATGTTGCAGTCAACTAAAGTATGGTTGTCTAGTAGATTTTCGATGAAGGACATGGGTGAAGCATCCTATATTTCTTGGAATACAGATCTATCGGGATAGATCTAAACGGATGCTCGGACTCACCCAAGCTACCTACATCGATACCATACTTAAGAGGTTCTCTATGGAAGAGTCCAAGAGAGGACACCTACCTATGTGTCACGGGGTCACTCTATCCAAGTCTATGTGTCCAAAGACTGATGAAGAGATAAAGAGTATGGCACGTGTACCATATGCCTTGGCTATAGGTAGTATTATGTATGGCATGATCTCAACTAGACCGGACGTCGCATATGCTCTGAGTGTCACGAGCCGCTACCAGGCCAACCCCGGCCAATTGCATTGGAAGGCTGTGAATGATATTCTTAAGTACTTGCGAATGACTAAGAATATGTTCATGGTCTACAGGGGCGGTGAACTGAAACTGGAAGGCTACACTGATTCTAGCTTACAGTGTGACGTGGATGATTTGAAATCAACCTCTGGATTTGTATTCATGCTCAATGGTGGTGCTGTCTCTTGGAAGAGTTCCAAGCAAGACACCATCGCGGATTCAACCACTGAGGCTGAGTACATTGCAGCATCAGCTGCTGCTAAGGAGGCCGTTTGGATAAGGAATTTCGTCCAAGAGTTGGGCGTCATTCCTGATGGAGTTGGTCCAGTCCCGGTGTACTGCGACAACACGGGTGCCGTTGTGCAAGCAAAGGAGCCTAGGTCTCACCAAAGATCCAAACACATACTGAGGAAATACCACATAATCCGGGATATTGTGGCTAGAGGCGACATAGCAGTTGAGAGAGTCGCCTCTGCGGACAACGTTGCTGATTCACTTACGAAGCCCTTTCCTGGACCGTTGTTTGAAAAACATCGCGAAACAATGGGACTGCGTCTGATGAGTAGTTGGCTTTAGGGCAAGTGGGAGATTGTTAGAGTAGATGCCCAACTAGCCAACTTGTGGCATGTGGGTTCTATAGACTCTTGTACAAACGATCTTTATATATGATATTCGCATTCTTTTATATGGCATTCTTTACTTTCATTATGTGTGTAATGATTTACAATTGTGTTGAGTAAAGACCTAGAATACACTAAAGCGTATGTTAGATGTGATAGTGGGTATGACGGCTATCATGAAAGAGATTGTTAGAGTAGATGCCCAACTAGCCAACTTGTGGCGTGTGGGTTTTATAGACTCTTGTACAAACAGTCTTTATATATGATATTCGCATTTACTTATATGGCATTCTTTACTTTCATTATGTGTGTAATGATTTAATTGCGTTGAGTAAAGACCTAGAATACAC
>KV012039.1:265945-297307 GCA_001598015.1 Dorcoceras hygrometricum | reverse complement strand
CGTTCGTGCTGATCTCGTCAGCGCTTCTAGTGCAGCCTGACGAAGGAGTCTCGGATCTGGTTGTGGACCGGATTGGCGATAATCTACCGCAATCTACCGAGAAGAGCCGGATTATTGTAATACCGGTTGGAGCCAGGCACAAGTGCCAGCAAGGTAACCCGCTTAAACGCCCTATGTATGACAATTATGAATTGTTGTTTTCGTATTGATCTTCTCCCGGCCCCTTTCTATTGTTCTTCTCTCGGATCTGGTCGTGGATCGGATTGGCGTAAACTACCGCAATCTACCGAGAAGAGCCGGATTATTGTAATACCGGTTGGAGCCAGGCACAAGTGCCAGCAAGGTAACCCGCTTAAACGCCCTATGTATGACAATTATGAATTGTTGTTTTCGTATTGATCTTCTCCCGGCCCCTTTCTATTGTTCTTCCGCTGCCTCGCCGGGGGGCGGATCCGGATCCCCAACACTTACCTCGGGATCCCTAACACCTCTATGCTGCCACTTCACCATGTCGTAAACACATGGATCCATAAGCTCATTATAACATTAACAGAGGTTCATCGGGCCCTATCCCGATTTCGCTCATCATTACTTTGCCACAATCACTTCAATCCCTCAAAAAAAATATTTTTCTTTTATTACATGCCTTAACATTTCATAAATATTTCATGATGCGTGTACGTGATAAAACATGCAATTTAAAAGGTTAAGCCCATCAATATATATTTAATTTTTCTTTAAACAAATGCATAATCATATAAGTAAAATATTACATATATAATTAAATATTTATTATGGGATTCTACATTTTCTCCTCCGGTCAAGGACTGGTTCGAGTGCCTGACTCACTAATTCTAAGTCCAAAAGCCTAGACTTACAACTTAAGCGGAAACTTAACCCTAAACTCAACTTGACTCATTAGACTTTAAAATTGATAAACTCGGTCCTTCAACTTAAAACCAGATATTAAAATTTTGATAAAATAACAGTCCTATTGACTAAAAATTGAACTTTAAAATTTAAAGCAAATAATAGACCTGTAAAATAATTAAAAATTTGACTTTAGAGGTTGACTAAAAATATTTGGCCCAATATCCTTAAAATTGGACTTTAACTTTAAAATAAAATACCCGATCCATTAATAAAATAATTCGGACCCAATTTAAAGTATTTTGACCCAACCCTCGACTGTCCAGACCTGATCCAGTTTAACCGACCCAGCGGACCCAACCGAACCGGCCAAGCCCATGCAAAACCCTAGTCGCCGCGCCATGCATCTCGCGACTTCCAGCCTTTCTCTCGAACTGTTCCGGCCACTCTAGGCCGGAACCCCATAGACGGGACCACCCCCAGGTCCGGTCGGTTCCTCTAGACCAAGCCACGCACCAAACCATGAGCCACAACGCATGGCCAACGCATGCAATGGGGCAGCCCGCACACGGCTCGATGGGGTGTGACAATGCGTGGACCTTGGCTCGACCAAGGTGTCGAGCCACCTTCCCCTCATCCATGGACCACCACTGGACCTCCTAGAACCAAACCTTAGCCCCTTGAACCGCCCATGACCGAGCACATCAAAGCAATAAGTCATATGCGTGGTAAAACCGTGATACATGCATGATTCGTAAACAAAAACATAGATACAATAAATTCAAATAAAAATCATGCAATCATTATTTTAAAAACAGTATAATGCTTTAAATGGTGAGAAAAATAGAGAATTGAGCATGCTTTTTTTGGAGAACTCGAGATGGGACGATCAAACCTTGAAATTGCTCAAGAAAATTGATTGGAGCTGGCAACCGGGGGCAGGGAGGCGACGTGAGGGAGAGGGAGGGAGGAGGAACTAGGGTTTTCGAAGTTAGGGTTGGGAGGAAGTGAATAATGTCCTAAAAGACCCCTCCAAGATTTTTAAGTTAGGAAGATAAAATATTTTTCCCTTACTTACCTCCACTGTTTAAAATATTGATTAAAACTCCCAAATCCAACCTTGAACTCCTAATTTTTGTAATATAAAATCTCCTAATTTTTAAAGTATAACAAAGTTCATTAAAATAGCACGTACAGATGAAAAACGGGTTCCCCTCGATCAATAAACATAAAATCTTACGTAAATACTGCTTAAAATAATAAATTTTTGGCTTCTAAAAATCTACGGGCTTAAAAATTTCAAATAAAATTTCACCTCGGTCGTCCACCGTCTCGTCCACAAGTTCGGAACTCAATCATACTAATAAAATGACATGCGCATCTTAAACATAAAATTATTATGTAATCACATAGAATGGCATATAATTTTCTAAAAACATATTTCCCCCTAGTCATGCACTCATTCTCACGTAATCAGGATTTATGGGTGTTACATCCCTGATCTGGTTTACCAGCTCGGCTCTATTCTTCTCGTCAAAAGTCACTGTGTGCTTGCTTGTTCTCTTGGTCCATTCGGACACCACATCCAAACCATCAGCAAGCACACCTTTCTTTTACTGGTTGATTGAGCCAATTCTTCGAGGATACATCAAACCTTATCCTTGTCGAACTCCAATCCATCACTAGTGATTGCATCCCTTCTTCTTGGGATACAATAATCAGTTCTGATCCAATCTACCCAATGACTGAGATCCCTATGATGAACTGATCATAGTTGCACCTAGTGATTCGACCTGCACTTGATCACTGCGCTTGTCTATGAATCGGCACTTGAACACTGCACTTGATCTGTGTTTGTTCTGCTCTTCGCTGAACCTTTCTGCGCCTGAACTCTGACAGTTCTTGCCAAGCTGGTAGACCATCTTGATGTTCCTTGCTCCCTGTCCATCAGTGTTGCACCAGCTCGGGTGTTCCCTCACTGTTCCAGCATAGACATCTTCAACTGTTCCAACTTGGGCGTCCTCTTACTGTTCCAGTCTGGATGTCTCCCCATCTCCTTAATCAAGTGCACTGCACATCGCACGTAAAACGTTAGTAGAATAATAACATATTTTTTGTGAATCAAAACTTAGATTCTAATCTGTATAAATAGATCCAACACTAACACTCAACATGTGAAAAGTTCCTGCAATGCTTAGGTAATGTCTGATAAGTTGTTTTACTCTTTTCCTTTCAACTGAATTACTCTGGATCTGAGCTCTACAACCTGATCACTTATCTGGTGTGAACTGCTCTTGAATTGACTAAACTGATCTACTTATCTAGTCTTGTACTAACTTACTACAACTGATCAGAACTTACAAATGATTAAAACTCAACTATCCTGCTAGCTTATATAGATCTCTATCAGTGTGACGTCTTATCAAATTTGATAATATATCCTTGAAATTTTCTGCTGCTTAAATCCCTTAAATTTATCTTGATATAAAATTTCTTAATCTTTAATATGTTTTTATATTATCAAAACTTATAAATTATTCTTAACAGATGCCTTCAACACTTGGATGGAAATACTAAAAGTGACAACGACCAAGTATATAAACCACAATATGGAAACTTATAAATATAAAAATTGAAAATGAAGAAGTTACGAAACTAAAACCATGATTTACCCTTCTTAAATAATTTAAGTCCTAGAGAGGATATTTTTATGATATAGATCTCACACACGTTTATGCTATGGTAAAATTGTAGTATAAATATTATAATAATCGAGATTAAGATAAAGTATTAATCAAATAAAAATACCTAAATAATAATTAGGTTAACGACCAAGTCCGACATTTGATTTCAAATAATGATATTCTGTGAAGACCTCGATCTGTTGATCAGTAAAGATAAATTACGACATTTGCTCTGTCACACACGTGCTTTCAGAATATAGCTGTTGCTATCCATCATATTTTATTGATCTATAATGGTTCAAATAAATATTTTAACGAATGAAACAAATTACTACGACAACTCAAAGAGACGTTAGAATTAAAATTCTCAAAATTTCACATACGAGGGAATGAGCTTTATTTTATGGCCTGTTCACTCATATAAGTTTGTTAGTATATTGATTTCATGGTATTTTACTTTTTTATTTTTTGAAGTATTTACTATTCCACGAACGCCATTAATTAACACGTTTCAATCATTTGGTGACCCTGTTTTCGAGTCAACACTATCAGTCATGAAAAGAGTGACATTGATGGCTTCGAGATCAAATCAATAACTAGGAGGGGACTCACATAAATCAACCTCCTATTCCTCAATATTTAGTATTATTTTCTTATTTACAGTTAAACAGTTTATGATTTGGTTATATTTGATGGGACAATTGATTTTTCAATCCGTCATATTTCTTTCTTGCGATTTTCCAACTGTAATTTTAATCCCACATGTATAATTTTTTGGCAATTTTAATAAGAATTTTTGTCGGAAAAACTCCTCACCAAGTTTGATGTCTTATCTTCCTATTTGACTAAAGGACTTTCTAGAAATCGTTTCAGGAATATTCTCTACTCCAAATCGACATTTCCTTCGACTTTCAGTAATCAAATCCAGCAGTTAAGGGTTTTTTTTAATTTAAAATCGGATCGAAATTGCTGAAAAAAAAGTAATACATTTGGTATGGAGATTGTAACTGGTACATGTAACAGATTAAAATTGTAATAGGGCAAATATAATAGAGTGAAAAATAATTTTCCGTGTTTTATATATCTAATTAAGAATATTTACTATATATATATATATGTTTTCCTCAATAAAAAAATATAATAGAGTGAAAAATAATTTTCCGTGTTTTATATATCTAATTAAGAATATTTACTATATATATATATATGTTTTCCTCAATAAAATAACTTTGACTCTATGTAAATTCCAGTCCAATATAAATATTTCTAGTGGTGGTGCCGTTCCTGCAATATTTCACTTTTTTGGTACGAAACATTTCCTGTTTTTAAAGTGTCAAGTCACTCCAATGGTAAAAATGATCTCAAAATATGCATGTAGTATGTGCGCACACACGCACACAATTTATATGCATGTATGTAAGTATCTTATATTATATATTAAAGTTGGATCTTTTGTAGATAGATAAAATAGTGGTGTGATCTGTTTTTCAAAATTAATTAAAACATCCCCTATTCTTATCATAATCCCTCCAATAGTATCACCTCACTATATGATCATACTAAGCATATGTGTTTATTCAGACAACCATTAAAATTATGAGTATTTATAAGAATAAACTACAACACGTAACAGTTACAGAAAAATACTATATTTTTCAAGATGGGTACTGAAAACGAGCACATACCCTTTTGTGCTGGTAAAATCCAATGGTCTCATTTTCATATACTTTGATAACGAACACGGACCCTATTAATTACTGTCACTTTTTAATTAAAAATATTATTCCACAGTTTCTTGAAGCCCCTCCACTACATTTTTTATTATAAAACTTTTGTTTGTGCGGTTTATAATGACATCAGTCTCACGCTTTCATAACGTGTGTTCCCTCTCCATGAATCATAGTGGTTTTATTTTAAATATATATACTCAATATTAAAAAAAATAAGAAGAAGCAATTTGATTGTTTTTAAAGGTTTCATTTTTATTTGAGATATACGGTACTAAGAGAATTAAATTAATCTTTTATCATGTTTTTAGTGGTTTGGAGAATTATAATTGAGAATGCGATATATTAAGTACATTGATACGGTACTATTTGGGAAGTATTTAGAGTTTGAACTAAAAGTTATACTGTGTTGAAGAATATTTGATATATTTATGAATTTGATACATATTTTTCTTTTTTCAGAATAGCAAATAAAAAAGTGTGATCTATAAGTTAGACTATTATGAGTTTTGGTCATATATATATATATATATATATATATATATATATATATATATATATATATATATATATATATATATATATATATATATATATATATATATATATATATATATATATATATATATATATATATATATATATATATATATATATATATATATATATATATATATATATATATATATATATATATATATATATATATATATATATATATATATATATATATATATATATATATATATATATATATATATATATATATATATATATATATATATATATATATATATATATATATATATATATATATATATATATATATATATATATATATATATATATATATATATATATATATATATATATATATATATATATATATATATATATATATATATATATATATATATATATATATATATATATATATATATATATATATATATATATATATATATATATATATATATATATATATATATATATATATATATATATATATATATATATATATATATATATATATATATATATATATATATATATATATATATATATATATATATATATATATATATATATATATATATATATATATATATATATATATATATATAAATGTGTGTGTGTGTAAATTTCATTCACGTACTTTAGTAATTTTTTAGGATATTTCACCATTTTGTTCATCTCTCTCAAGTAAATCATATAAATAAGACAAATATGAATATATATCATATATATATCCTTAAAGCAACATTGGTTGTTGAGTTTTCTTAGTTGTCATCTTTATCGTATTTCCAATTTGAGTAAGTTTTGTAACATGATCTCATTGATTTATATATTGGTGTCAATGTCAACTCAGTTTCTGTTGGATTTGGAAACATTTCAATCATAATATTGATGAACATAGAACATTGTTGTTATATTTCGAATGCGTTTACTTGAGTGTGCAGATCAAGTTGAAAAACACAACATATTAGAATAGAGGTCATATCAGATCACCTGGATAGTATAAGGGAAGAGCTGAATTTGGTTGAAAAGAGTGGAGTGAATCAGATTAGGAGTTCATATCAGATTAGAGAATCAGATCAGATCGCGGCAACTCAGTTGAGAAGTGCAGCGCGAATCAGCTTAAAAGTTCAGATCAGATCAGAAAACACCATCTCAGTTGAAAAGAACAAAAAAGATCAAAAGTGAGTAAGAACAGATAAGATAAGAAGAACACAACAGATAAGTGAATAAAATATCAGCATATTAGAACATATCAACTCAGAGAAGTAAACAGATATCAGAACAGAATAGTTCAGTGAACAGATCAGATTTGAGCTTTTTTGCATTATATCAGTCCAGATAATAGCAGATAAGATTCTATAGAACAGAACAGATCAGATTGGATTTTGCATTAGATCAGTTCAGATAAAAGCATATAAGATTATACTGAATAGAACATATAAGAACGGGGTTCGAATCAGATCAACATAGGATATCATATCAGAAGGACAAATCAGTTTGAAGAAGATCAACTCAAGTTAGAATATACTCAGTTCAATTTGATTTGTTCAATACTACAAAACATAAGTTCAGAGCATTTAAAGATCTGGATAGTCTCAACTAAACAAGTACGAAGAATTGATGACAAGTACAAATAGTCAGAACTTTACATAAGCCTTTTTCAACGCTATAAAACTATGTCCAACGTTCATAACAAAACAGAGGCTATAAATATAACTTTATTCAAGCAAATTAAGAAGGAGGGAAGAGGGAAGAACGAGAGACTTTGAGAGGTCGTCGAAATGTATTGAAGATCATTAGATAGATGACAGTGTGTGAGGATACATGAGAATATACACTGTAACATAATAATCGTCGCACAAATATTCGTTCACATATATGAGAGATGAGCCGAAACAGATTACATTCATGAATTATATTAGACAAAAGTTGTCTCACACAAATACATTAAACTTGGTGTTTGTAGTTTTGGTATAGAGATGTTAAACATATGCAGTATTATTGGAAATTTAGGACCAAACCAGATCGCGTCGCACGGGGGTGGGGTGTGGGGGACAGCACAGGACAAAGATAGTGCATGATTAAAAAGCATTTTAGAAACAACGATACATCACACACTGCCATACTCACGATCTGAATAAGATTGGAGCTGCAATATATGGGTTCTAGAAAGGTTTTGAGCACCGAGAGTATGTTGGGTCTGGTCTGAAATACCAACCGAAAAATACCCAACATACTCCCTATAAACTGAAACTTAATATCTTTATAAAATATGAATGCAGTAAAGCAGTAAAGAAGTAAGCTATAAAACAAATAGGAGATGATATTTATCTCTGGAAGTTTGAAGGCAGCACCTTCTACGTCTCCCCTTCTTCCAAACTGGAAGGCTCTACTAGAATAATTTTATTATACAACAGATTTTACTAACCCACCTCATCTGGGACTTAACACGCTGATAGGATCAAAAATCCGACAGCAGATCGCGCCAGAGCTGAAAGAGCACGAGCAGCGCTGCATGGTGAACAGATCGCGCGTCATCTGAAGAATGAAAAATAAAAACTTTGAGAGCCTCAATAGCTCCGGTTATTGAATATATGAGCACTGAGAAGTGTAGAATTTGATATAAAAATCAAGCGAAAAACATCTGAACATACTCTCTGGAAAAATTTAAAGCTGTTAGTTAAAATTATGCGATGCAAGTATGCATACAGAAAGCTGTAAACTGAAAACTGTAAAGAAATCATCTGTTTGTTTATGAAAGTTCGGAGCTGAATCTCCTACGTCTCTCCTTATTCCAAACTGGAAGGATTCATTAGAAGACTTTGATTATTACAGCTCCTGTTAGATTAGATGCCCAACTAGCCAGGCATGTGGGTTTTATAGACTCTTGTATGAAACGATCTTTATATATGATATTCGCATTTGTTTATGGCGTTCTTTATTTTCATTATGATTATAATGTTAACAATTGTGTTGGATAAAGACCTAGAATGCACCATAGTGTATGTTAGATGTGATAGTGGGTATGACGGCTGTGATGTTCTGAGCATGCAGATGGATAGTGACCTGGTGATCTATCGAACTACCCTCGTTCGGACTTTCCAAGTGGTTACCATTTTTCGAGTGGATAAGTCCGAGGTCTTGGTTGTACTGATTAGTCCTCACGACTCGAAACGTCATTGAGACTCTACATGATAGGCTTCTCACTTTGACCCGTTTGCCGACTCACATGGGGTCATTAGGCGACGGGATTGGGTGAGATCCCGATGCATGTAGGAGTCGATGCTTCGTTGTCGAGGATTCACCGCTCGCTCTCATGCGTGGATATCCTATGCTATCTGAGGAGATAATAGTGTATAAATCTCTGGCCAGAGTACTAGAAGTGTTTTAGGTAAATGAGTTTACCTAGTTACACTCGCGATGTCACTATTTGATCTCCAAGATATATGCATAGCTATCGGATCTCTAGCGACTCTCGATTTACCAATGGTCGTTGATCTGAACGGGATATATGTGTTGAAAGGACCGTACTGTACGCTAACCACGACCAACTGGTTCTTGCAGGCACTATCAGTGATACCTAGGGGATCATGGGGCGATGTTGCTAGACGCTTTACCATGATCCGATGGGCAAGTCCGAAATTGTGATTTCGGAGTCACAATGGTTGTGAGCCCACGGCTAGCTGTATCCCTGAACCATTGAGGGTCATACAAGTACTGGATTCGTGATTCCCGCACGGAAACTGAGCTCAATGTGTTGAGCACTTGAGGATGATTTTAGGGAGTGCGACTTCCTAAAAGTCAACAGGGGTCAAATTGCGATTTCCCGCTGTTGAGGGGCAAAACTGTCATTTTGGACTAGGTATCTGAAAAATTATTTTTCGCATCATAATGTTCAGTTTTGGAAACTGAGTCGATCGGTCCGATCTGATCGTCGATCGGAGTTATGATGAAACCGCAGTGATTTAAATGAACCGAATGTTCATATGGACTTGGGTCATATGAACTTGGGCCTGACCCAAGTCCAATGGGCCGGTTCAAGCCCATGATTAACTTATAATTATATGAGTTACATCTAGGGCTAATTAATCACACACTACACAACTAAACCTAGCCTCCATCACACAAAAGGCGCCGCCCCTCCCTCTCCCACTCGACCACCGTCGGCCGCCGCCCCAAGCGCCGCCGCTTGCCGGTGATCGGACTTGTTCCGATCAGTTTTTCGAGGTTATTTTGTTCGTGGCAAATCCGTCAAGTCTTCTAGTGCAGATTGACGGAGGAAGATTGAATCCGGTCGTGGACCTGATTGGAGGATCTACCACCGCCTACCGACAAGAGCCAGATTTTCCTTGTGAAATCTGGTTGGAGCCAGGCGCCTAGACGCCAGCAAGGTGACTAATCTATAAACACCCTATGTATGTTTGTAGATTTATTTCGATGTATTGAACGCTTTTCGGGGCCAATTTTTGATTCCCGCTGCGCCCCCGGGAAGTGGGATCCGGATCCGCCACCGTATGCCAACAGTGGTATCAGATCCAAGGCTGGGATCCTTCAATGCATCTTGTGCCATATTGCATTAGATCTCGAAATTTTTATCACGAAAAAAACCAACAGTGGTATCAGAGCTCAAGCTCGGGATCCTTCAATGCATCTTGTGCCATATTGCATTAGATCTCGAAATTTTTATACACGAAAAAAAATAAAAAATTTGGCCTGCCGGCCGCCGCCGCATGCGGCGGCGCGAACTCCCGCGCACGATAGCGCGCATAGCCGCGCGATGGTCGCGCATGATGCGCGGCCGATGTCTCCTGGCCTCGCGCTATTGGTAGCGCGGTGGTCGAAGAGGAGCGCACGGCTGTGCGCCGCGATTGGCGCGGCTGTGCGCCATGCATCGCATGGCGATGCACGTCCGTCGCGCAACTTGGTTGCGCGACCTGCTGCGCTTGGCGCGGGCAGCGTGATGGCGGCGGCCGCCGTCCGACGTGATTTCCGACAGATTGTTGCGACGGCTGATTTTTCCTTCTAGGATTAGTTCGGGCCTGTCCCGGGCAGCCCATGAAGTTTTTGGGCCGATATTCGATATCGGGCCAATTTTGGTCGATTTTGAAATTTTGAGATTTTTGGGCCTAAAATTGTTTTAAGCCCAATATGATGCAATTAAAATTGCAAAATATGATTTTAGTCGTAAAATATGATGTTATAATTAAAATATGATTTTGTTGATTAAAATATGATTTTATCGACAAAATACGATTTTATTATAAAATGCGATTTTATGATTAAAATATGATTTTGTGGTTAATAATTTGATTATTTAATTTATGCATATTAATTAGATTGATTGCATGTTTGGGATGATCGAGAGCCGTGCGCAATGTGTTAGGTGTATGCTTTAGGTTTTGCGATTTCGGTTGTAATATATTATTGATTATCATTTTATAAAGTGGGTCTGTTTGTGGCCCGTTCCCACCCCTTAAAATTGTATCCCTTATATGTCATGGAAATTTAATTGTAAATTACTAGACTTAGTGGGAGGACATTTGAAGATGGTGGGCCGATGACGATCAAAGATATTGAAGACCGAAGATCTGTAAAACCGGAAGCAATTGTAATAGGATTGCATTGCATATTGCATTTCACCTAGGATTGGACCCAGGTCCGTGATTGGCAACCACAGACCGCATAGTTCTCTCGATCGATCATCCCAAAGTTATTTATATATTTGATATATGTTGAATCCGCATGTTTTAAATTTTGATTTAAAATTGAATGAGACCAAATTTTAGAAAATAAAATCCCTCGTTTTAAATACGATTTAAAACTAATATCAAGATAAAAGTTTATTCGATAAACTAAAGGGAATTTAAATCTGTTTAAATTATCCCTACCTTCCATCAACAATGGGTGTACGCCGATGCTACCCGCATACATGGCCCGGCTCATATTATTGAGGGGGTTATGTATGCCGGAAAGCTGTCCACGCCATTGACAATTGTTGTGAGTCGGTTGGAACTCCCTTTAAGGTTGGCTCATATTATTGGGGACGTTAAGGGGACCGTCCTTCACGACTCAACATTGATGGGTCATCTTGACACGTGATAGTAAACGGCGTCATATTATTGGGCCCTTACTGGATGTGAGGTGAATACATGGAGGTTCACCGGTTGCAATTGGAAACTCACGACTCAACATTGATGGGTCATCTTGACACGTGATAGTAAACGGCGTCATATTATTGGGCCCTTACTGGATGTGAGGTGAATACATGGAGGTTCACCGGTTGCAATTGGAAACTACCTTTTGGGGGTCATGGTTGGCTGATATTATTCGGGACCATGATCGACTGATTGGGCTTCGTGTACCCACTAAGGGAACTTGCTTTCCCGATTTAATTAGAGGGTGGTGAAATCGTTAAAATAGTGGGAGGATAATTCATAAAACTAAATGACCTTGTTTTATGTCTTAGCGTTTTTCATGTATAGTTAGTGATGCATGTCTGTTTTCTTTTCAGTATGACTGCTTACAAAATGTCTTCGATCAAAAACCCAGTCACTGCTATACTGGATAGCAACAAGTTCACCGGTCTGAACTACCAAGACTGGCTTCGAAACCTCAACATTGTGTTGGCTTCGGAGAAACTTCTTTATACGATAGAGAAGAGCCCTCCGAAGGAAGCCCCTGCCGATATCAGCCCTGAGGAGCTGACTACGCTTCAACAATGGTGGGACGACGAGCTTAAGACTCGATGCTATGTGATGGCATCGATGTCCAACGAAATGCAACGGCGCTTTGAGAAGACAAAGTATGCTGCTGACATACTCTTTCATCTCAAGGAACTGTATGGGGAGAACTCTCGACATGAGAGGTTCACGGCTGTCAAGGAGCTTATGACGAGCCGCATGCACGACGGGACTTCGGTCCGCGAGCATGGGGTTCGTATGATTGGGCTCGTTGAAAAGATGTCGGGCCTTGATATCACACTTCCACACGAGCTGTATGTGGATGTGCTTCTCCTCTCACTGCCTGCTGCATTCGACCCCTTTGTGGTCAACTTCAACATGAACAAGCTAGCAGCCACCCTTGAAGAGGTGGTTAACATGCTTGTAGTGTTTGAAGGAACCATAAAGAAGGACAAGCCCGTCCTTCTCATAGGCTCTTCTTCCTCTGTGAAGAAGGGGCCCAGATGCAAGGGTAAGAAGCGTTCTGCCCCTGCGAAGGAGGAAAAACTCACTAAGAAGCCAAAGGAAAAGGCTTCCAAGCCGAACAAGTCTGAGGATGTTTGCCACCACTGCCACAAGCCTGGGCATTGGAGGAGGAACTTCAAGGAGTGCCTCGAGCAGTTGCGAACTGCGAAAGGTATGTTCTATATCGAAATAAATATGTCTCTTAATTCGATTTCTTGGGTACTTGATACCGGATGTGGATCTCATATCTGCAATGATTTGCAGGTGATGACAAGAAGCCGATGTCTTAGAGAGGGTGAGACCCACTTGAGGCTGGGCAATGGAGCAAGAGTTGCTGCAGTAGCTATAGGAGATATTTATTTATTTCTGTCTTCTGATTTTAAGTTGTTATTGAGAAACGTTTTGTTTGTTCCCGAATTAATAAAGAGCATTATTTCTGTTTCTATGCTTGATAGTGATGGATATTCTTGTATGTTTGCTAATTAGATTTGCAATATTTACAAGAATGAATGTTTAATTGGAATTGGGGAACGCGAAAACGATTTATACACCTTAAAATTAAAAGACGTTCCAACTCGCGATGTCGAAACACATACAACAACGATTAAAAGGAAATACGATAACTTGAACCCAGCACAACTTTCGCACGCTAGGCTAGGTCATGTTTCTCTAAGTAGGATGAACAAGTTAGTTAGGAGTGACATGTTTGATTTGTCAGACATTAACTCCCTACCGACTTGTGAATCTTGTCTCAAGGGAAAGATGACTAAACAACCCTTCAAGGGCAAGCCTGAACGTGCCCAAGGCCTATTGGATTTGATCCATACTGATGTGTGTGGTCCACTTAGTATGGGTACTAAGTACGGTCACACATACTTCATCACCTTTACCGATGATCACTCTAGGTATGGGTACTTGTACTTAATAAAGCACAAGTTTGAATCCTTTGAAAGGTTCAAAGAATTCAAGGCTGAAGCAGAAAATCAATTAGGCAAAAGTATTAAAGCACTTTGATCCGATCGAGGTGGTGAATACTTAAGTGCTGAATTTCAAGACTATCTGAAAGAGAATGAGATTCTCGCACAGTGAACCCCTCCGGCCACACCACAGCTCAATGGTGTAGCGGAGCGTCGTAATCTAACTTTGATGGACATGGTTCGATCTATGATGAGCTTCACTGAGCTTCCTACCTCGTTTTGGGGCTATGCGCTCGAAACGGCGGTAATGTTGTTGAACAATGTCCACACCAAAGCAGTGGATAAGACTCCATATGAGATATGGATGGGCAAACCACCCAAGTACTCATACATGAGGATTTGGGGATGTCCTGCTTGCGTGAAGCAGACAGTGGGAGATAAGCTGGATACGAGATCCATCTTATGCTACTTCATTGGGTATCCAAAGAATTCTATTGGATACTACTTCTACTATCCGAACGAAACAAAAGTGTTTGTTTCTAGGAATGCCACCTTTATGGAAAGGGAATTTCTACTTGATAGAAAAGGCAAGATAGTAGAACTCGAAGAGGTTCGAGAACCAATTGAAGTACCAAGTGAGTCTCCCGCACCTCCAGAGCCAGTACCAGAAATGGTCGCACCTAGGAGATTCGAAAGGGTTCCTAGGGCTCCTGAGAGATATGGTTTTCTCCTTGAAGAAGATCAAGGTGATCAAGTTGTTGGATCTGATCCAAGAACTTTCAAGGAGGCAATTTCCGATGCTGATTCCAATTTGTGGCTTGAAGCAATGCAGTCTGAGTTTGACTCAATGCATGCGAACCAAGTTTGGACTCTTGTTAACCCTCCCGAAGGAATTGTTCCTATTGGGTGTAAATTTGTATACAAGAGAAAACTTGGGCCTGATGGTAAGGTAATGACCTACAAGGCACGACTGGTCGCGAAAGGCTACACTCAAAGGCAAGTTGTTGACTATGATGAAACCTTTTCACCAGTCGCAATGTTCAAGTCGATTAGAATCTTACTGGCCATAGCCGCATGGTACGACTATGAGATATGGCAAATGTATGTGAAAACTGCGTTCCTTAATGGAAACATTAAGGATGAGATCTATATGACGCAGCCTGAGGGTTTCAAATCTGTGGGAAGTGAGCATAAGGTATTCAAACTTCAGAGATCGATCTACGATCTCAAACAAGCATCGAGGAGTTGGAACCTGAGATTCGATGAAACAATTAAGGAATTTGGTTTCATCAAGAATCCCGAGGAGCCATGTGTATATAAGAAGGTAGTTAAAAGCGCTGTGACATTCCTCGTACTTTATGTTGATGACATTCTACTCATTGGGAATGATGTAGGAATGCTGCAGTCAACTAAAGTATGGTTGTGTAGTAGATTCTCGATGAAGGACATGGGTGAAGCATCCTATATTCTTGGAATACAGATCTATCGAGATAGATCGAAATGAATGCTCGGACTCACCCAAGCCACCTACATCGATACCATACTTAAGCGGTTCTCTATGGAAGAGTCCAAGAGAGGACACCTACCTATGTGCCACGGGGTCACTCTATCCAAGTCTATGTGTCCAAAGATTGGTGAGGAGATAGAGAGCATGGCACGTGTGCCATATGCCTCGGCAATAGGTAGTATAATGTATGGCATGATCTCAACTAGACCGGATATCGCATATGCTCTGAGTGTCACGAGCCGCTACCAGGCCAACCCCGGCCAATTGCATTGGAAGGCTGTGAAGGATATTCTTAAGTACTTGCGAAGAACTAAGAATATGTTCATGGTCTATGGGGATGGTGAACTGAAATTGGAAGGCTACACTGATTCTAGTTTCCACTGTGACGTGGATGATTCGAAGTCTACCTCTGGATTTGTATTCATTATCAATGGTGGTGCTGTCTCTTGGAAGAGTTCCAAGCAAGACACCATCGCGGATTCAACCACTGAGGCTGAGTACCTCGCAGCATCAGCTGCTGCTAAGGAGGCGGTATGGATAAGGAATTTCGTCCAAGAGTTGGGCGTCATTCCTGATGGAGTTGGTCCAGTCCCGGTGTACTGCGACAACACGGGTGCCGTTGCGCAAGCAAAGGAGCCCAGGTCTCACCAAAGATCCAAACATATACCGAGGAAATACCACATAATCCGTGATATTGTGGCTAGAGGTGACATAGCAGTTGAGAGAGTCGCCTCTGCGGACAACATTGCTGATCCACTTACGAAGCACTTACCAGGACCGTTGTTTGAAAAACATAGCGAAACAATGGGACTACGTCTGATGAGTAGTTGGCAATAGGGCAAGTGGGAGATTGTTAGAATAGATGCCCAACTAGCCAACTTGTGGCGTGTGGGGTTTATAGACTCTTGTATGAAACGATCTTTATATATGATATTCGCATTTGTTTATGTCGTTCTTTATTTTCATTATGATTATAATGTTAACAATTATGTTGGATAAAGACCTAGAATGCACCATAGTGTATGTTAGATGTGATAGTGGGTATGACGGCTATCATGAAACACATCTAATAGTCACTGTGTATTCTGAACTCGTTCCTAGTCGATTGGGCCGTCAAAATGAGGATAAGGCCGCCCGAGCTTGAGACTAGCATCTGTGATGCGAAGTACCATGTTTCATTGGTAGGGAACATTGTGATGTTCTGAGCATGTAGATGGATAGTGACCTGGTGATCTATCGAACTACCCTCGTTCGGACTTTCCAAGTGGTTACCATTTGTCGAGTGGTTTAGTTCGAGGTCTTGGTTGTACTGATTAGTCCTGACGACTCGAAACGTCATCGAGACTCTACATGATAGGCGTCTCACTTTGACCCGTTTCCGACTCACATGGGGTCATTAGGCGGCGGGATTGGGTGAGATCCCGATGCATGTAGGAGTCGATGCTTCGTTGTCGAGGATTCACCGCTCGCTCTCATGCGTGGATATCCAATGCTATCTGAGAAGATAATATTTTATAAATCTCTGGCCAGAGTACTAGAAGTATTTTAGGTAAATGGGTTTACCTAGTTACACTCGTGATGTCACTATTTGATCTCCAAGATGTATGCATAGCTATCGGATCTCTAGCGACTCTCGATTTACCAATGGTCGTTGATCTGATCGGGATATATGTGTTGAAAGGACCGTACTGTACGCTAACCACGACCAATTGGTTCTTGCAGGCACTATCAGTGATACCTAGGGGATCATGGGGCGATGTTGCTAGGCGCTTTACCATGATCCGATGGGCAAGTTCGAAATTGTGATTTCGGAGTCACAATGGTTGTGGGCCCACGGCTAGCTGTATCCCTGAATCATTGAGGGTCACACAAGTACTGGATTCGTGATTCCCGCACAGAAACTGAGCTCAATGTGTTGAGCACTTGAGGATGATTTTAGGGAGTGCGACTTCCTAAAAGTCAACAGGGGTCAAATTACGATTTCCCGCTGTTGAGGGACAAAACTGTCATTTTGGACTAGGTATCTGAAAAATTGTTTTTCGCATCATAATGTTCAGTTTTGGAAACTGAGTCGATCGGTCCGATCTGATCGTCGATCGGAGTTATGATGAAACCGCAGTGATTCAAATGAACCGAATGTTCATATGGACTTGGGCCTGACCCAAGTCCAATGGGCCGGTTCAAGCCCATGATTAACTTATAATTATATGAGTTACATCTAGGGCTAATTAATCACACACTACACAACTAAACCTAGCCTCCATCAAACAAAAGGCGCCGCCCCTCCCTCTCCAACTCGACCACCGTCGGCCGCCGCCCCAAGCGCCGCCGCTTGCCGGTGATCGGACTTGTTCCGATCAGTTTTTCGAGGTGATTCCGTCCGTGGCAAATCCGTCAAGTCTTCTAGTGCAGATTGACGGAGGAAGATTGAATCCGGTCGTGGACCTGATTGGAGGATCTACCGCCGCCTACCGACAAGAGCCAGATTTTCCTTGTGAAATTTGGTTGGAGCCAGGCGCCTAGACGCCAGCAAGGTGACTAATCTATGAACACCCTATGTATGTTTGTAGATTTATTTCGATGTATTGAACGCTTTCCGGGGCCAATTTTTGATTTCCGCTGTGCCCCCGGGAAGTGGGATCCGGATCCGCCACCGTATGCCAACAGCTCCGGCAATAACCCTATCACAACAACCCGCAAGCTGTGAGAAATCCTATCACACCACGCTACACACCAGCCCGTGAATTGTGTGAACTGCATAACTAAGAACATGTTTAATGTCTCTGTTCCAAAGACTACATAAACTAGTTTTTGTCTTGTGCGAGACCTCAACTAATCTGTTCCGCTCTCGTAAGTGTAAGTGAGAGTGTGTGTGAGTTTTACAGTGTAAACTCACTCTCTCTCAAATATTTTCCCACACACTGGGAAGTACTTCTTCAAAGCTGATATCTTCATCATCTTCCCAAGTTGTGCAGTCGACTATAATGTTTCTGTGTTTAAGCTCTCGACTGTGCACCAGCTCACGCCTGGGCATAGTTCTCAGCCTGTACACCAGCTGCCACCTGTGTATATCAGCTTTCGACTATTGCACATGCTCTCTCTCTTTTCTGTGTTTCGTGAATATATGTAGTTGTGTGCATGCTTGTATTCTTCGTTTGAATCTTCTGTGTATACGTAGCCTTTGATAAATTATCACCGTTGAAGAGATCCCTTATTTTGTGCCTGTCAATTTGATCTTCAGCCATTACATAAGGCTCTTTCCTCTTTTGGCTTTCAACGGTTCTTTCCTCTTTTGGCGAAATTAAAAGGCTCTTTCAGCTCGGACAAAATACAATTTTGTCCTCGCTTGTTCTGTTCATTTCTCATACGGTTTGCTTGACTTCGTTTGACCAGCTATGGTCTGATCTGCTACGCTGTTCCTCTGAGCTGATCCTCTACGAAGCTCCCTCTAAGATGTTCTTGCTCTAATCTGCTTCGTACTGCTTTGTTATGCTCTAATCTGCTTCGTACATCTCTGAGCTATTTCGTTCTGTACTGTACAACTCTGATCTTATTCGACCTTCTTTGTACAGCTCTGAGCTGTTTTGTTCTTCTCTGTACACCTCTGAGCTATTTTGTTCTTCTCAGCCGATCTGTTAGATAGTGCGCGGTCTGAAATTATTATGAAGTTGCAATTGCGTCCAGAATCAGTTATTGTATTTCAGTTTGCACCTTCATAATTTATTTTTATAAAAAAATTTTGGATTGGGGCGTTACATATATGATAACAAAATATAAGTAATAAGCACGGTGAATCATTGTATTTTCGATAAACCTCGTTATTTTTTGAAATTTTCTCCATAGTTCTAAAAAGATAATTTGCTGTTAAAATTTCCTCAACAATTGTTTGAGCTGATGGTGTTGAAATTGTGTTGATTGAATTTGGGGTTTTGCAATTAGCAGTGACCCTATAAGTGAATATTGCATTAGTATTACTATTGATACCGAACATTGAGTTAATAAATATGTTGAGTAGTTCAATTTACATGTCACGAAATTCATCAATTTCACATAAGATTTCATTTAATATTATCGTAATGACATAGAATGTATTCGAAACTCTGACTTCACCCTGAATTGTTTTAGGCATCACATTTGTAAATGATGACAACTGGATCGTTCCTTGATTTTTCCAAGCATGTCTTGATGTCGTCGACAAATTTGCCCCACAAAGTACATGATGGTTTTTTGTCCCTTAAAAACAGTATTGTATTTTTTGAAATGACAAGATACTTTACTATAATGCAAATTTTAATATAGAATGTACATACTCAGAATTTTGTAGGACAATATCGAAAAGTCTAGTTTGACGGCCACCAAATTTTCCGCCCTGTGGTGAGTCTCGTGCAACCATTTGCCCAATTACTCAAAAACTAAAAAGTCATAAACATTAAGAAATTTTGTTAAATATATCAAATTTTTAATGTAACAATTGGATAATTATAGTTTTTACATACCAAATAGCACGTTTTCTTTAATTTCTGAGTTCTTCACTTTTATAAAGAACCTGAACTCAAATATCATTGATGGAAATGAATCATCAAAGATTTCAATACCAGATTTTTTGTGATGAAATTAATCTTATAATTGTTTGTTGTTGTCTTATACTTCATTCGATTTTCCACAACAATGATATTTTTTATGGCGAACAAATGTCATTCTTGAAGCGTGGGTCTCACTCTATCCAGTATAGGCATTTAACTGATCCATGAATATGGTCACCCTACAAAAAATTTAAAAAATATAAGCATTATAAATGTCAATAAATTTTGAGAGATCCATAAAACTATTCATAGAACCTCTTATTATGGAAAAACACATTCAAAGCTGAAATCTTCACTCTGTTCATATGCAGGTTAGTATCGGACCAATCGAAGTTTGATGGCTCATGCATTTTTAAGGGTTAACCTTTTTGATAAGATTAAATAGAGGAGCCATTTTTTTTATTGTGGATAAAATGAAGTTTTTTTATCGGGTGTTGTCAGGCCTCGTGCACAACTCAGAGATAAACCACGCAAAACAATAGCGGAAGCATACAAAAAGTGGCTTAAAATTTTCGCTTTTGGCCTGACGGTTTAAAACATATAATTTAAAATACAATCTTACTTAAAATATCCCAGTTTACAAATAAGCGATACAACAGTACAGCATTTAAAAAAACACAAATACTAGTACTACAACAGATACACAATCTCACAAGCACAGGGCATCCCCCGGCTGATAGTACTAGTACTTATATGCTATACGCTAACTGGGACACTCTATCCACCTCCTGGGGCACCTCCAGCTGGGTCAAAGCCACGACCAGCAGAGAAACCTGGGAAACCTGAAAACAACACACAGGAAACAACACCAGTCCCAGAGCGACCTCGGGGTCAAACCCCAGTACGGAGAGCAACAATAAAAAGCATAAGAAAAACACAGATAATATGCAAATGATATGCAAGGGATCAAGGCTACAACCGAAAGCAGGGAGCCAAAGGATCGCAACAACAGCTCCACAGCAAGATCTGATCAAAGGAAAGACAATCAGACAGTGGCCACGGGTATACTGAGCACATGGGAGCTATCCACTCATCTTCAGTACACCATACCAGATGCTAAACAAACAGCTCCACCTGCTGTTTCTCACTCATGAGATGTGGGAGCTACCCACTCTGCTCATAGCAGCTAAAAAACCCAGTAGGGAGAATGAGGTACGAGATTTAACCGCTCGCCTCCAAGGTATACGGGAACTACCCGCTCGTCCTTGAACATAGCATCCTGGTACTCAGAATTCAACAGAACAGGCATAGCTAGCAAAACAGGGCTCGATAGCAATATGCGTGTATGCAATGCAACAACCGATATTATAACACAGGCACAAGTAATAACAACACAGAGCACACACACAGCCAAGCATATAATCCATGCTCAATCCTAAGCTGTAAACAAGCTCAAATCCGTACCTCAAGTCTTCTGAGCTATAATTACAACAAGCAGATTGCCACAATGACGCAGATCCACCACCTGCTCAACGGCAACACAAGCAACTGCTCAAAGGCTGAAGCACAGAAAACAACAGCTCGGAGCTACGAACTCCACCGGCGCTACCCTACCTCTTTAACTCAAGAGAATGCTCTAACAATCTTAAAGGCAGGATCTGAACTTACCCCAAAAAGCTAGGAGCGAAATCCGACGCTTATGCTAACAGACTACACAAGGGAGATGTCTTCGCACACCTCACCAGCTTAAAGCATGAGTCTGAAAGAAATATCCAAACGAAGCGCCTCAGCAAGAGGAGTCCAACGCTACAACTCTTACTCTCGTCGGAGCTGTCTACCGCGACAAAAAGAAGATAAGGTTCGATGAACAGTAGCTAAGGTATCGCGACAGAAGTTAGCAATCGGGAAATATTCTAAGTGTCGGGAACAATAATAGAGAGCAAGGCCAAGCTCCCTATATAAAAACTCACTGCTGACAGAAACTGGAAACAGCTCTACCGACAACTTAAATTATCGCAACTGACATTCCCGCTAGCAAAACAGATCTTGCAACAGATCTCGCTCTAAGTCAAAACAGATCTCTACTAACTCAAACGACGTCGCAGGGAACTACTGTCGCAACTGGACACGTCACCCGCTACTCACTGCTGAACACTAACCAACAGCTGTTAGCAATGCCTCAACAGATCTCTCAAACAGCTGACGCTAACACAACTCACAGCTGAATCTTCTTCATTAAAACAAAACGATTTCGTTCCAACTAATCCAAACGACGACGTTAGCTACTCACTACTGAAACCTGCTAGCGCGCTCTCTACTGCTTAGAGACTGCTGATCTCGCTACGACTACTGAATACAACTACTCAGCAACAACTGCTCACATCACCACTGCTGAACACCAGCACTCAGCGATGACCCACGCTAACTACTGAACAGCTTCAGCGAAAGAACTCAACTAACCAAAGCTGTTCTAAATACAAACAGAACCCGATAGCTTCTCCAAGCGCAAAAACTCAAAGCTGATCTCGATCAAACCCGATTAATTAACTCAATTAATCTCATCAGTTTTCGGGTCTCACATCTCTCCCCCGCTAAAACACCTCGAAATCAATCAACTCCAAAACAAGAGTTCAAGATAACTGGGGAAAGAAACACAAGAAACCAACTACTGGAACAAAACAACATCTACTCAAACAGATGCGGCCACTCATGCTGCATCTTCTCTTCTAGTTCCCAAGTAGCTTCTTCTCTACCATGCTTGCTCCACTGAACCATCACCAAAGGAATGGTCTTATACCTCAGCTGTTTCTCTTTTCTATCCAAGATCTGCAAGGGATACTCAGCATAGCTCAAAGTCCGATCTAACTCCACCTCGTCAGTTCTCAACACATGCGAGGGATCTGGCCCATACTTCCTCAACATCGAAACATGAAACACATCATGTAAAGAATACAATTCTGGTGGAAACAACAGCCGATAAGCCAAAGGACCAATCATCTCTAAAATCTCATAAGGACCAACATAACGAGGAGCTAACTTTCCCTTGAGACCAAATCTCAAACACTGCGGAAATGAGAAACCTTAAGGAAAACCAGATCACCAACCTCAAATTCTAAAGGCCTACGCCGCTTATTCGCATAACTGGCTTGGAGATCTTGAGCAGCTTTCATTCTCTGGCGAACCAAGTCCACCTGATCTTTCATCTGCTGCACAATTTCTGGGGAAGACAGCTGCTTCTCCCCCACTTCTTCCCAACACAGTTGTGATCTACACCTTCTGCCATACAAAGCTTCAAATGGTGCCATGCCGATCGTGACCTGATAGCTGTTATTGTAGGAAAATTCCACCAAAGACAACGAGTCTTGCCAGCTATCACTAAAGTCCATCACAACAGCTCTCAACATATCCTCTAAAATCTGGATAGTCCTCTCCGATTGGCCATCTGTCTGGGGGTGATATGCTGTGCTCATAGCCAATCTAGTTCCCAAAGTTGTTTGAAAACTCTTCCAAAACCTGGAAGTAAATCGTGGATCACGATCTGAAACAATCGAAACTGGCACACTATGCAAACGCACCACAAAATCTATGTACAGCTTCGCCATCTTCTTTAAAGAATAGCTCATGTTGTAGGGAATGAAATGAGCAGACTTAGACAATCTATCTACCAAAACCCACACAGCATCACAACCTCTGTTGGAACGGGGCAAATGCGTGACAAAATCCATAGCTATGTGCTCCCAATTCCATTGGGGCACCTCTAAGCTATGCAACAAACCACCAGGTCTCATCCTATTTGCCTTGACTTGTTGACAATTCAAACAACGAGCTACAAAATCTGCAACATCACTCTTCAAACCTGCCCACCAGTAATGCTGCTTCAAGGCATAATACATCTTCCTTGCACCAGGATGGACACTGTATCTACTGCAGTGAGCTTCTCGCAAGATCTCTTCTCTAAGATCAATCAGATTTGGCACAACAAGCCTACCACGAAACCTCAAGCAACCATCAGAAGAGACAGTATAGTCTTCCAACTGTCCAGATCTCACCTTCAGCTTCAACTCATGGATGGATGGATCAGTCCTCTGAGCTGCTCTAATGCTAGAAACAATCTGTGGCTCAACTTGAAAAGAAGACACCACAACATAATCCTCAGCTGGGTAGAAGCTCCAACCAGTAGTGCTAAGATGCTCATGCACCTTCGAAATCTGCACAAATGCAAGAAACGCCACTTGAGCCTTTCTGCTCAATGCATCAGCAACTACATTCATCTTCCCAGGCTGGTACTTGATCTCACAATCAAAATCCTTAAGCAGCTCCATCTATCTACGCTGTCTCATGTTCAAATCGACTGAGAAAACAGATACTGAAGACTCTTGTGGTCGGAGTACACCACAAACTGCTCACCATACAGGTAGTGGCGCCAAATCTTCAAAGCAAAAACCACTGCTGCTAACTCCAAATCATGAACTGGGTAACGAGTCTCATGCGGCTTCAACTGTCGAGAGGCATAAGCAATGACTCGACCATTCTGTATCAACACACAACCCAATCCATTCAAGGAAGCATCTGCACAAACAACAAAACCTCCTGAACCACACGGCAGAGCTAACACATGCGCAGTAGTTAGCTTCTCTTTGAGCAATAGAAAACTACTCTCACATTGCTCAGTCCATGCAAACCTCCTGTCTTTCTGAGTCAACTGCGTCATTGGCTTAGCTATACTAGAGAGTCCATCTATAAAGCGCCGATAATAGCTAGCCAAACCCAAGAAACTACGGATCTCAGCAACACTCTTGGGACGCTCCCAGTTAATCACTGCCTCAACCTTACTGGGATCCACAAAAATACCATCAACAGAAATCACATGACCCAGAAACACAACTCGGTCTAGCCAAAACTCGCACTTGGAAAACTTGGCATACAGCCGCGAGTCTCGGAGCTTCTGAAGAACTAGCATCAAATGCTCTTTATGATGCAACGGAGTCTTAGAGTACACCAAAACATCATCGATAAACACAATCACAAACTGATCGATGAACTCTCTAAAGACTCTATTCATCAAATCCATGAAAACTGCGGGAGCATTCGTCAAACCAAAAGGCATAACTAGATACTCGTAATGCCCATACCTAGTACGAAACGCAGTCTTCTCTACATCCTGCTCACGGATGCGCAACTGATGATACCCAGAACGCAGATCGATCTTCGAAAACATGGCAGAACCTTGCAACTGGTCAAAAAGATCATCGATCCTAGGCAAAGGGTACTTATTCTTCACTGTCGCCTTGTTCAACTGCCTAAAGTCGATACACATCCTCATCGACCCATCCTTCTTCTCGACAAACAAGATAGGCACTCCACACGGAGACATGCTAGGCCTAATGAATCCCTTCTCCAGCAAATCGCTAAGCTGCTCCTTAAGCTCCCTCAACTCAGCAGACGCTAAACGATACGGAGCACGCGAAATCGGAGCTGTACTAGGTACCAACTCAATGCTGAAGTTTATCTCCTGCCTTGGAGGAAACCCAGGAATCTCCTCCGGAAACACATCCGGGAAATTTCGAACCACGGGGACTCTACTAAGCTCTACGCTCGAAGAATAAGATGCTTGGAGGAAACCCAAGAATCTCCTCCGGAAACACATCCGGGAAATGTCGAACCATGGGGACTCTACTAAGCTCTACGCTCGAAGAAGAAGATGCATCTAAGGCATAGATCATAAAACCAGAATTCTCAAGCAACAACAGGCTAAAAATTTCCATCGCAGAGACTAAAGGAATCTTCTACTAGGAATCTTGGCCGTGGAAATTCCATTTCTCGCCAGACTGGGGCCTAAATCGCACAACGCCATGGAAACAATCCACATTGGCCCTATAGCTAGACAACACGTCCATTCCCACTATACAGTTAAAATCCCACATCACTAGCCTGATCAGGTTGGCTAACAACACACTCTCGCCAAACCTAAGAACACCATTCAACAAAATCTCCTGGGAGAACAGGCTCGCACCGGCAGGAGTCGCAACAGATACAACATCACACAAGGTAGTGATATGCAAACCATGCTCAACCACAAATGCATCAGAAACAAAAGAATGTGACGCTCCTGTATCAAATAACACACGCGCAGGAAAATAAAAACAAAGCAAGTACCTTGGATAATCCCACCGCCCGGTGTGCCTTCAGCTTGCTCCTTGGTCATGGCATTCACTTGGGCAAACTGAGGTCCATAAAACCGAGACTGTCCAAACCGCGAAGGACCCGGTTGCTGAAACGGCCTAAACTGAGGCTCCCCTAACCTCTGCTGCTGAACAGGAAAAGCAGAACGACCTCGAGACGATCTACCTCAACCCTGCGGTGGAGCTGCGGTATGCTGCGATCCAGACAAAGGACACACTCTAGCAAAGTGTCTGTACTGACCACAAACATTATAAGAACCCTGCACACCTACACATTGTGTTGTAGGGTGCCTTCCACCACACTGGCCACAATACTCAACCTTGGTACCGCCGATACTGGAGCTACCAGAACCAGAAGAACTAGAACCAGAATTCTTCTTAAACTGCTTACCACGAGGCCTAAACCTCTGGTGTCCAAACTGTTGGGCTACCTGTTGCTGCTATTGGGGTGGCTGAGACGACTGCACGGACTGGGAAGTCTGCACTCCCTGAACCACTGTACGACTACTCTGCGCCACCTGCGGCCTACCACGGGACCGACGGTTCCTCAAACCTTCCTCGATATCGATCGCACTGTCCATCGCCTCTGCATAGCTCTTCGGAGAGCTAGCCAAAACCAAGGAATACAACTCCTCGTTCAACCCCTCAAGAAACCTAGTTCTCTTCGCTCTCTCCCGGCCAGAAACATGAGGCACGTACGCAAGAAGGGAAGAAAACCTGCGGGCATACTCTCTAGCAGACATACTGCCCTGCTCCAAATTATCGAACTCACGCTCACGGGCGTTCACGTAGGACTTCGGGACATACTCTTGACGGAAAGCAACGCAAAAACTGTCCCAAGTAATCCCTACTCCAGTCTCTTCCAAAGTCCTCGAAGCGCCTCTCCACCAACGCTCCGCACCTTTCCTCAACTGGAAAGTAGCAAGACTCAACTTGAGTTCATCATCATACTGCACACGGTTAAACAAACCCGTGACATGCTGTAACCACGAATCCGCGTCAGCACTAGACTCGTCATCATTGAAAACCTGAGGATTCATACGCTGAAACCTCGCCATGACAAGCTCCATGTCATTCACCCTGGCAGCCAACTCGTCAACTTCATCCTCGGCCTGCCTACCGCGACCACAACGGGGAAAACTACACTGATCACCTTCTGTCTGACCTTCCGACTCTTCCGGAATCTGCCCTCTACCTCTACCCCTACGTCTAGGTGGCATCTAAGAAATACTAAGAGGGTAAGGTCACAACAAAACAGATACAGCACAAATAAATGCAGCATATAGATCACATAGTCAAGCACATACAACACACAACACTGTGCCTAGACTCAAGTGTGATCAAAGAAATCGAGCTTATCCCAGCTTAGGCTCTGATACCAAAAATGTCAGGCCTCGTGCACAACTCAGAGATAAACCACGCAAAACAATAGCGGAAGCATACAAAAAGTGGCTTAAAATTTTCGCTTTTGGCCTGACGGTTTAAAACATATAATTTAAAATACAATCTTACTTAAAATATCCCAGTTTACAAATAAGCGATACAACAGTACAACATTTAAAAAAACACAAATACTAGTACTACAACAGATACACAATCTCACAAGCACAGGGCATCCCCCGGCTGATAGTACTAGTACTTATATGCTATACGCTAACTGGGACACTCTATCCACCTCCTGGGGCACCTCCAGCTGGGTCAAAGCCACGACCAGCAGAGAAACCTGCGAAACCTAAAAACAACACACAGGCAACAACACCAGCCCCGGAGGGACCTCGGGGTCAAACCCCAGTACGGAGAGCAGCAATAAAAAGCATAAGAAAAACACAGATAATATGCAAATGCTATGCAAGGGATCAAGGCTACAACCGAAAGCAGGGAGCCAAAGGATCGCAACAACAGCTCAACAGCAAGATCTGATCAAAGGAAAGACAATCAGACAGTGGCCACGAGTATACTGAGCACATGGGAGCTATCCACTTATCTCCAGTACACCATACCAGATGCTAAACAAACAGCTCCACCAGTTGTTGCTCACTCATGAGATGTGGGAGCTACCCACTCTGCTCATAGCAGCTAAAAAACCCAGTAGGGAGAATGAGGTACGAGATTTAACCGCTCGCCTCCAAGGTATACGGGAACTACCCGCTCGTCCTTGAACATAGCATCCTGGTACTCAGAATTCAACAGAACAGGCATAGCTAGCAAAACAGGGCTCGATAGCAATATGCGTGTATGCAATGCAACAACCGATATTATAACACAGGCACAAGTAATAACAGCACAGAGCACACACACAGCCAAGCATATAATCCATGCTCAATCCTAAGCTGTAAACAAGCTCAAATACGTACCTCAAGTCTTCTGAGCTATAATTACAACAAGCAGATTGCCACAATGACGCAAATCCACCACCTGCTCAACGGAAACACAAGCAACTGCTCAAAGGCTGAAGCACAAAAGACAACAGCTCGGAGCTACGAACTCCACCAGTGCTACCCTACCTCTCTAACTCAATAGAAAGCTCTAACAAGCTTAAAGACAGGATCTGAACTTACCCCAAAAGGTTAGGAGCGAAATCCGACGCTTATGCTAACATACTACACAAGGGATATGTCTTCGCACACCTCACCAGCTTCAAGCATACGTTCGAAAGTAATATCCAAACGAAGCGCCTCAGCAAGAGGAGTCCAACGCTACCACTCTTACTCTCGTCGGAGCTGTCTATCGCCGAAAATTGAAGAAGATAAGGTTCGATGAACAGTAGCTAGGGTATCGCGACAGAGGTTAGCAATCGAAAATATTCTAAGTGTCGGGAACAATATTAGAGAGCAAGGCCAAGCTCCCTATATCGTTCGAAAGTAATATCCAAACGAAGCGCCTCAGCAAGAGGAGTCCAACGCTACCACTCTTACTCTCGTCGGAGCTGTCTATCGCCGAAAATTGAAGAAGATAAGGTTCGATGAACAGTAGCTAGGGTATCGCGACAGAGGTTAGCAATCGAAAATATTCTAAGTGTCGGGAACAATATTAGAGAGCAAGGCCAAGCTCCCTATATCAAAACTAACTGCTGACAGAAACTGGAAACAGCTCTACCGACAACTTAAATTATCGCAACTGACATTCCCGCTAGCAAAACAGATCTTGCAACAGATCTCGCTCTAAGTCAAAACAGATCTCTACTAACTCAAACAACGTCGCAGGGAACTACTGTCGCAACTGGACACGTCACCCGCTACTCACTGTTGAACACTAACCAACAGCTGTTAGCAACGCCTCAACAGATCTCTCAAAGAGCTGACGCTAACACAACTCACAGCTGAATCTTCTTCATTAAACCAAAACTCTGTCGTTCCAACTAATCCAAACGACGTCGTTAGCTACTCACTACTAAAACCTGCTAGCGTGCTCTCTACTGCTCAGCGACTGCTGATCTCGCTATGACTACTGAATACAACTACTCAGCAACAACTGCTCACATCACCACTGCTGAACACCAGCACTCAGCGATGACCCGCGCTAACTACTGAACAGATTCCGCGAAGGAACTCAACTAACCAAAGCTGTTCTAAAGACAAACAGAACCCGATAGCTTCTCCAAGCGCAACAACTCAAAGCTGATCTCGATCAAACCCGATTAATTAACTCAATTAATCTCATCAGCTTTCGATCTCACAGGTGCTGTGGTTTATGTTAGGAATAAATGCTTACCACCAGGCCAAAAGTTATAGTTATTAGCTAATGTGCAACTTTATTTCCTTATAATGTGGCAGCTCAGAGTGCACATATTATGTACGTTAGGGTCACGCTGTTAGGCCCATGAGTCTGAGGAGTGTGCGTGTCTAACTGTTGGTGCTGTCCATTTCCCTTAGAGATCAGTCTTACCACTTACCCTACCGCATATCCCCAGCAGAGATAGTGTTTGCGAAGCGGCAGATCCGGATCATGCTCTCGAGGCACAGCGTAAGTTTAAAATATTTGCTCGGGAACAGTCAATACACGAATAGGAAAACTAAACATACATTGGATGTTTAGAGCATTTACCTTTTGCGAGTTGGCGTGTCAGGCCTCGTGCTCACAACAGATAAACACATGCGGAAGCTATCAAAAAGTGGGTAAAATTTTCTCTTTTAGGCCCGACGATTTTAAACGTATAATTTAAAATACCACAATACTTAAAATAAGTTTTTATGACTACTGGGACACACTAGCCACCTCCTGGGGCACCACCAGCTGGGTTAAACCCACGACCAGCTATAGAACCTGGGTTCCTAGAAAACAACACAACAAAGAAACAAACCAAGCCCCGGAGGGACATGGGGTCAAACCCCAGTACGGAGAGCAATAATACAACAGAAATAACAGCAAGGAAAAGAATGCAGGTGCTATGCATGAGAAGCCAAGGAACAATGGAAAGCTCGACCCACAAGGGAGCTAAGGAACTCAAACATAGCTCCAAGAAACATCGACAACGGACAGTGGCCACGGGGTGAGTTCACAGTGTGGTAGTGAGCCACTCGCCATGATACTACACCCACTTACCGGATGCATCAAACAACTCGACATGCCGTTGCCTCGCCCATGAACTGTGGTAATTAACCACTCGGCGCATGGTGGCTACGATCCCAGCAGGGAGATGAGAGTGCGGTATAGCCGCTCACCCTCACATCCTGGTAAGAAAACAATAACAATGCAACAATGGTACAAAGACTACCAAAACTGGATAGGATTACCATGCGTGTATGCAACTTGCAAGAATGCAAGCATTTCAACATATACAACGCAGCAATTACACCAATAGCATACACAATTCTCAACAGAACACAACCAGCAGGCACGGCGAATCCACATACCAGCGACTACCATTCATCCAAGCTATAATCTCGCTGTAATAAAAGCTCAAATCCGTACCTTGTACTGAGCAACAATAACACTGCGAGAAATCCCGAAGACTCTGGTAAAAGCCTGCTAAACACACGGCATACAAAACATAAATCCAACGGGTTGCTAATAAAGCTCACGGCTGGAGTTTAAATACTAAAGCCAGCTCTCAATCTAACCCATACAACTTAACAGGAAGCTAATATAAAGGCTAGGAACAAGATCTCGAATCTAATTCAAAAGCTACCTGCAACTTCAAAACGTACGAACACGAACAGCAACTTCGTGCTTTTGCTCCAGCTAACAACAGCCTCTACAAAAGGTATAGGGTGAAAGAGCTCTTCGAGAGGAGTCCAACGCTACCTCAA